>JAOXJP010221490.1:0-11695 GCA_025762735.1 Platanus orientalis | reverse complement strand
CCCGGGGCGGGGGCCCGTGGAAAGCCACATGTCGCCTATAGGCCACAGCCTACAGGGCTGGCCTACAGACGATCTCAATTGTCTCCAGCCCAGTTCGAAAGATATTACGCAAGTTCTATTTAATATGTGGCAAAAGGTGTCTCATTAAGCTTATATATCCGTTTTAGGTTAATTCTCAAATAATTTTAGAAATCAATAATTTTGGGGGATGTTTAACTTTTTATTGTCTACTGCAGCACAATACCACACAAAAAAATAACTTAAGAAAAAGTAATCTGTCGGGATATGAAAACATATCCCCAAAAATATGAAAATTCATCAAAATGAGAATATGTGTGACGTCTCCTGCCGTAATAGATTAATTTATGTGTGGGCAAGAGAGGATTCCATGAAAAGAAAAAAAAAGAAAAAGGCCAAAACACCCTTAAAAATCATTTTTCTTATATTCTAACATTGATGCCCGATTTGGTAGGACAACTTAAGGAGTGGCTAAAGTTGGAATGACATTAAGGCTGACACATCAGACAGAAAAAGTGAAATACACTTTTAGGGGAGATTTTTTCACTTTTTGGCACTGATGTGTCAACCCTGATGTCATTCCAACTTTAACCACTCTCTAAGTTGTCTTACCCAATCCGTTTACTCTAACACTGAACGGTTTAAATTATAACCATTTAACATTCCGACCAAAATGATTTAAAAACATGAGAAAATGAAGTGGGGGTGTCAACGGTTAAATTTTTTAAACATGTGTGCATTTGAAAAGTGAAGTGAAACAAATCGATTCACTTTCATTTTGTTATATGATCCAAGGCAGATTTCTCATCTTTGATGTAGAGAATTGTATACCCTAATTATCAATATACAAGAGAATGACTGAAGTCTTGGGATCATGGGTCTATTCCATCACAACCCTAAGGGCCCTTCTCTTTTAAGAGATTTGATGGTGTCCTCCAAATGTTGGATGAGAACCTATTGTCAATATGATTTATAGGATACACTAATACACAACAGTTATCGCTGTCCATCGATGCAAAAGATTCCAATCCAATGGGTTTTATATAGAAAATACACTCATGATCATAGATATCAACCAATCCAATAACAAAAGATCCTAATCCTATGACGGCCAACAATTTCAAAGCATGACACAACTGGAGTTATGTAATTGGTCTATCAAATACATTATTTAGGACTGTAAACACCTTATTAATAGGTTTGGTAACATCTCTTGCTCCTCGTTTAAAAGAGATGCTGACAAACCGGCTCCTAATGCTTCTCTTTTTGTTCCAAAGGAAGAATAGATCAATTACCCTCCTGATTGGCTACTCGATTCCGATGGCATGAAACAATTTGGTGGCTGGCCAGATTGATTTTCTCAAATTTTTATATAATTTCTCTTATTACCCACCAAAAAAAAAAAAAAAATGGGTTGCTTGATCAATAAATTCATTCACTAGGGTATTAAAGGACATAATTACCCCCAAAAGAAACCCAAAAGAAAGGTATTAAAGGAGACAGCTCAACCCATAATTGTACAGCTACAGCACGCTGTAAGGCCATCAAATGTGAAATGATATATCTCCATCATGACCGGTATGAATCAATGCTCACTAATGATTGTATGATTGGCATACATTGAATAACAAAATTCAAAGTGATGCAGGCGTCCTTGAAGGACTTCATATTTTAGGTGCCCCTCTTAAAGAAGCCTTGCCTCGTTCTTTAATCTTTACCGTTCATGATTTTTTAATACAAGAGTGATGATAATTCAATGAGTTGACCCGGAGTTGTCCTGCATTTTTTCAGTCACCTAACAGAATTCTTGAGTTTTAATACAAATTAATACAAGTCACCTATCAGATTGTACTCACGAGTGATGCAACTTAAGTTGGGCCAATTACGAACCAGACTAACATAATTTGATCTAAAAGTTTGTTTTAACTGTGGCAATGTGAATTGGGACTCTTAAATAAAGCAATTAACCGCCTCTCCTAAAATCCCAAGGTTGCAAGAGAGGTCCCTAACCTGAGAGAATAACTGTATCCACAAGAAATTTGAAATCACAACCAAAAAGTCTGCTTTATAACCATCTAAAACAAAACAATTAACTATCTCTCTCAAAACCCTAAGGTTGTAGGAGAGGTAAGAGCTAATATACTTAATATATTTCGACAGGAACCAGATGATCGATGAAATTTAGGTCATGTTTGGTAACTATTCTCTTGATTCAGTTTCAAAATCAAGACAATGGATTAAAACTTTGAAAGTGTCATCTCTTTCTTCATTTTTTTTCCAGTCTTTTATAATGCTTTTTTATTCTTCATCTACTGTTTTGCCTTGCCTCATTCAAAAGTTTGAACTGAAATAGGATAAACCCATACTAAGTCCCATCACTGCCATCCATGGTTTTGTTGAACAAGCATTTGTCAAATCAGGTTCGTTTGGGTTACAATCTCAACCCAAGTGTGTCTATTATTTAAATTTTAATTATTTTTAATCGACGGTAAAGAAAGACCAATTTCATGAGTTTATCATGCTGATTATGACAAGTTGATGGGTTTCATTTTTTTTCAGTTTTCAACGTCCACTTGGTTGATGGGTTTCCTTTTTTCAGTTTTCAACGTCCACTTGGCATCATATTTGGTGACATGGGGCCACAAAAAAGGTGTATGAAACTTCTAAGAACTTGTATTATTGTTTTTGTGAGAAACTGTCCAATCTTTTCTTTGTTTCTAGTTGGATTTAAATCCTTCCTTGGATTAGCCATTTGGTTCATGGAGGAATCTACTTTCTTACAGGACTAGTGTTCCTGTCAAAATCTAAAGAATAGAAGCATATTAAAAGATATTACAATCATGTCAATTTTATTATTATATTATCTATAAACCATCTTTTAGTTACTCATTTAATCAATTTATGAGCTAATAGTTTAATTCAAAGATACTTAAGGAAAGAAGACTAAAAATACAAAGTTTCTTACTATTAATTAGACATGATTATGACACAGAGAGAATCGTCAACACTAACAGTTCAAAATCTTCTACAGTCAATTAGCTCACGTCAAATCAAACCCATGTTTATGGTTGTGATAGGCTCTTTCATGACGGTAGAGGATTTCAAACTGTAGATGCGTGATCCTTTAAGCAATTATCAAAAAAAATAAAAAGAGCTTCCAGCTAATGTGGACAAAGTCATTTTATACGTGGCTAATCAGTAATGTCTCCTATAAGATTGATGGTCTGGATCAGCCAAACCATGGGGTGGAAAACCTATACTTCGAACTCTGAAGCATGTAGAAACACAAGACAAAACATTTCACCATTAAGAATAGAAGAAAGCAACAAGAGGATTTTCGAGGGAGTTTGTAAAATCATCGACTCTATTATCTTTGAGATTGTTTCGCTTCGAGAACCACTCCATAAATTATTTGATTAGAGATTGGCATTCATGTGTGTTTTATATTGAATAGCTTAGTTCTTGTATGCTCCCCTTTTATGGGTTGCTCCGCTTTTTCTTTGGTTTCTTTTTGTCTTTGTTATCTTTTTGGACGCTGTTTTTTCTCTCCTCTTTCTTTCAATAAACATCTATTAATAAAAATTTTAAAAAGAAGGGACTAATTATATACAAGAAAGTAATTTTTCGGTATGACAGCTGAAAAGCACCTTACGCTGTTCAAATTGCACCTTACGCTCTTCCAGATGCAACCTAAAAAAAAACAAGGTAAGAGCAAATTAACCACTTCTCTCAAAACCTTCTTTCTTTCTAAGAGAAATACTACTCTCTCCCGGAAACGGTGAATCAATGCTGGTTCACAATATGTGTACACTCATGCATCATTAGAATACTTCTACTATAATAGAGTTTAAACTCGTGACCTGACTTAGCTTTAATACCAAGACTAAATTAACCATTTCTCCCCCAAACGTTAAGGTCATACACGAATTAATAAACTTCAACAAAAAATAACTTTAAAAGAAATTTGCGAGGACATAAGCATGGTGGAGCGTGATCAAGTTTTCCAAAATACAAGTCAATGTCATGAACAAAAGTCAATCCCTGTCAAGGGAACCATGCACGCATAATGCAAGCAATGAATATTGTCAACAGAGCGGCTATACTTTCCCCCTACCTACCTAATGTAAAATGAATTCCTCTCATATCTCTCCACGAATCCAATTTGAATGTATCCTTCAATTTTTTTTTAATAAATAAAAAAAATCGAGATGAATCAGTAACAACGATATTTTACGTGTCGGTGCCAAGCTTAGATACAGCAGGTTACGTCAAGTAGGCAAACCATTCAATTGCTTTGCCTACTCAGTGAAAATTCATTTAATTCAAGAAATTGGTAGACCCACTCGGTGTTAAATGATCATTGTTGTTGATAGATTTATCAATTTTTATCAATTAAATCAAAAGCTAAGAATCTTAATACCAAGCATTCATTAAGGATTTGGTGAGACCACTTAAGGTCAGCCTAAAGTGAGAATGATTAGGAACTGACACATCAGCACCAAAAAGTGAAAAGCATATCCAAAATGTGTAAATCACTTTTTTGGCACTGATGTGTTGGCCCCTAATGTCATTCTCACCTTAGTTTGATTTTAGGAGTCACACCAAATCCCAAGTGCAAACATTTGGATCATTTTCTTTTCTTTCTTTCTTTTTTCTTTTGGGGAGGGAGGGGATTTTTCCAAAATTTGTTCAATATTTTGACAAATTATCAAATAATGAGGTAAAATTACTTAGTGGCCAAATCAGTTTTGTGTAATGTTTAATTACTTTTGTAACCCTAAATTGATTATACAAAAAAATAGGAAACTAAATGCCCAATCGATTTTTGAAGTTATTATCCTCTCCAGATTTTTCAAAGAGTTGTGAAACATATTTGAAAACCAAATCTCAAATTGTTTTTTAAAGTTATTATCCTCTCCAGATTTTTTGAAGAGTTATGCAACGTATTTGGAAGCTCGAATCTCTCTCCTTATTATCATCTTCTCCGTTCTACTCTCTTTTTCTCCTTTTTGTGCTTCTTCTTCATTCTCTCTTCTTATATCCTCATACAATTAAAGCTTTAAATAACAAGTATTTAATTCTGAATGATTTTCAATTGCAAAGCTTGATTGAAAATCCTAACCAAAGGTATTTAATCTTTTACATGGCCGGGAATGAGTTTCAGAATTTATCATTGAAAACTTTTAACAACTTGTACCATTTTACAAAGATTCTTCACAACAGAAGAAAAAAAAGAGGTGGAGAAGAATCAGGGAATAGTGGGAGAGATATTAGGAGAGTGGTGAAGATGGAATAGGAAAGAGAATCGGGTTATCCAATTCGGTGGGTTAAGGGTATTAAGGAAATAAAATAAATAATTTAACCATTAATTACCTCCTTTTTTATTGATTTACCTTTAAAAAAATCGATTTCACAAATAATTTTTTGTATCTCATTATTTGGCAAATTTACCAAAACTTTGAATCAATTTGAAAAATATCCCTTTTTTTTTGTTACCAAAAGTCTATATAGAAGACAAACACTCGCCCCAAGGCTCCAACGAGGACAGCCTAGCTGACTAAAACTAGAGACACATTGTCACGGCCAGATTTTTCTCTCTGTCAAAACCGTGCGGCACCTCAACCATCTCCCAGTCAAGGTCAGTCTTTCAATCATCTGAGTCTTTCAACTGACCCATCGACATGCCCCATGTGCACTAAATACTCAGTCACTTCGGCGCCCATGCCATGTCATTGAAGCATGCCTCAAACGATCCTGGAGTCCTCCACACTCTGCTTATAGGCCCACCAAAGGCCATGACGCTTTGCCCATGCATCATGTCTTTCTACACAAGACCTCACCCCCGAATCTTGCTATGCCACTAGAATGGCTATCCAAGACCAAGCCAGGATTTTGCCCAACACAAGGACAAGGTACACCCGAGCACACCAAGGCAACGGGATAACCCACTCGGCTCCCCACGGGCTACCACTATCGCATAGCGCATACTAGTAGCACCCGTGTGGGTTAACCTTCACCCTTAGGTGAATGCGCAGTGCTGCCCCACTAGGCTTCCAAGCACTGTCTCATGAGGGGACCCAACCCCCCAAGGGAACTCATAGCACCACCTCTATGCATGCCAAGAGCCGCCCCTAACCCACGTTGGGGAATGCTTCGCAGTTTAAGCTCATGCGGGGTAAGAGCATGCCGCCTACGCATAGCCACAATCCGTCGTGCCCACTATGCCTTGGCATGCCTCCAGCCCATGCCAAGGGCCTAGATGCCTTAGGACACCCACCCCTCCTTAAAGTGTATGTTAAGCCTTTTTGGGATTGTCAGAAGGGAACATCACCAGGTACAGAAAATCATATTGTACCTTATTACAGAAATGTTACCATGCCACATGCTAAGCCAATTGTGACACACACTAGGCCACCTCTGCCCCATTCCTCGATATGTCTGTGACATCCTCCCCCACTTATCTGGTTGATGCCCTCGTCAACACGCCCACAACAAGTGCTTGTTTCGGCTTGTACACCTCTCCCCTGCCTCGACCACTATCGATCAACGCCCAATACCACACTGAACTCGACTAGGATCCTTTTTACACTGCCTACTCCACGACCTACCACGGTCTACCCCATGCACACCAAGTGCTAACTTCGGCCTGTACACCTCTTCCCCTACCTCGACCACTCCCGATCATCGCCCAGTACCAAACTGAACTCGGCTTGGAATCCTTGTACACCGCCTACTCTGTGACCAATCATGGTCTCCAAGGCACTCCTTGTGCCATCCTGCGCAATCCGTCACCTAGAAACACCATAATGTACACAGTCCATCGTGTACGTACACGTTCTGTTGTGCACCAAAGTTCACTAAATCTTAGCATCTACGGCTTTAGACATCCTCTAAACACAGCTCAGCCAGCGAACAAACCTAGCCTAAGCTCTGCTTTACCCTAGATATTATCCCAAACTTTACCTTACCCCAAGGCACGATCCTCAGACCACTTCGCGCACCTTGCACCCAAACACTTAGCTCTCCCAAACCAAGCTGTGACTTAATCCGTCAAGTCACGAATCTCACCCCCGAGATCCCCTACCCATGCACCTCTCAAGGTGTGGCTCGCAAGCTAACCGCAGTCCATCACGGCATGGTACTCCATTCCATTGGGACTCGTCCAACATGAACTCATCTTCATCATGACTCGTTCACCCTAAACTGGCCTTGATTCTGACTCACAGGCTTTCATGCAGTCCCATCTACTATGGCCTCCTGCAAGTCCAACAAAGTTGCATCCAACACGGCTAACAATCATGTCCGTTGTTCGAAACTGCTTTGCACATTTCACCGTGCAATGCCTCCTCTAAGGACTTCCACTCATCTCTATATCTCAAAACGCGGCAATCAACCCACACTGACCTGCATTCCATCACCTAGGTCTAGTGACATTTCTATGTCAAGGGGCTCAATCCATCGAGCTCCCTTCTCTATGGCTAATACCCCTTCTCTAGTGCCCTAAGCCAAATCATGTCTACCTCTGCAAACTGTGCCAATGTAGTCATCAACCCACACTGTCTTTCACTAATAAAGCTTTTTGGGTACACTGACCCTTCTCATGCTGGAACTCGGTCCATCGATTCCAATGCGTGGCCAACATCCCTTTTCCAATACTTGCAACCACCCGTGTCAAGTCTCATTGGTCTTCCACACCTCGTCCATGATGTTTCACCTGATTTTTGCTCTAACAATGTTCTTCACCCTGTGCGGCATACTGACTCTCATTTGTATGAACCTTGGCACTCAACTGGCCAAGATAACAAAGCTCTTATCTGAACTCTGTCCACACTAGTACCTCGAACAAACGACCTCAGTCGTGGCACACCTGCACCTATCATTGCTTCCTTTGTGCACATTGGCTTAAGTGCTCCCCCACTTAAGCTTGTCACCATACCTCGGTCTCCCTGAACATGAAAATTATTCAGTTCAACCATCCTCTTATATTGCCTCTTTAGTACCTCGACGTCCAATGTCTTCACCCCGAGAAGGCATCCAACGTTACTTCTACTTTGCCTTCAGTCCGTTGAAAGTCTTCTTCCGTGGCTTGCCATAGCCATACCCAAATCACCGTGCCACCCTAGTACCTCGATCTTCCTTACCTTTACCCCGAGTAAGCACTATCTATTTCGCTCTCAAACTGTCACTTGTGTTGCCCTAGTACCTAAGCACACTTGCCTTCACTCTGAGCAGACCAATCATTCATGTCACTGTCTTGCTCTAGTACCTGAGCACACTTTCTTTCACTCTGAGCAAACCGACCATTCCTATCACTGTCTCACTCTAGTGTTTCGACATCCTGTGTTTTCACTCTGAGCAGACCAACCAACTCAATCATTGTCTCACTCTAGTGCCTCGACATCCTGTGTCTTCACCCTGAACAAACCAACCACTGCAATCCTCATATTTGTCTTCATATCTTGCTCTAGTACCTTGACGTCCCATGTCTTCACCCTGAGCAAACTCACCATCTCAATCCTCATATTTGTCACTCTGTCTTGCTCTAATACCTGAGCACACTTGCCTTCACCCTGAGCAGACTTACCATCCTGATATCCATAACTATGTTCATGTCTTACTTTAGTGCATCGACGTCCTGTGTCTTCACCTTGAGTAGACCTTGGAACTCTGTCTAGTGTCACTTCAGTACCTGAGCTTTCTTGTGCCTTCACCCCAAGTGACCATGCATTCAGATTATCAACTGGTCTACCACCATCAAGCCATGTCTTAGGACCACCGTGCCTTACCCTATCGTGCTACCGCGTACATCTCCTCAAGTCATCCTGACATAACTTAACACTACATGGTAGCTCTATCCATAGAAACTACATGGTACTTTTGCCATTCAGCATCACCCACTGACATGCCTTTGAGTTGCTCACCCGAGCCATCAAGACTTTCCTTTGTAAGCTCATCTCCAAATAACCAATGCTTCAATGTTGTCCGTTGCACCGAAGTCTTCTTAAATGTACTGTCGACATCATCTCGATCCTGGGCAAGTCTCACCACAGACCCCCCTACACAGGATAGACATCAAACAGACTCTGTAGCCAGCATCCCTTCTCTGCTACTCGGAACCACAGTATCATCCCCCAATATAACTCATTGTCTTCATGATGTCCGTTGCACCAAAGGTCTTGATACCCACTGTATCATAGGCAATCAGTCCATCGACTGCCTCGCTCTAATATCACCTATATCAGAGTCCACCATAAAGAGCCAACATCACTCTAATTCCAACTGTATCAGAAGCAATATCAACCAAATGAGCACTAACAATTGCTCTGATACCAACTATCACGGCCAGATTTTTCTCTTTGTTAAAACCGTACGGCACCTCAACTAGCACCCAGCCAAGGTCAACCTTTTAGTCATCTTAGTCTTTCAACTAACCCATCGACATACCCCATGTGCACTGACTACTCAGCCACTTCGGCGTCCATACCGTGTCATTGAAGCATGCCTCAAACGATCCCAGAGTCCTCCATGCTCCGTTTATACGCCCACCGAAGGCCATGGCGCTTTGCCCACACACCATGTCTTTCCACGCAAGACCTCGCCCCCGAATCTTATCATGCCACCACCATGGCTGTCCAAGGGCAAACTAGGATTTTTTCCAACATAAGGACAAAGCACACACAAGCACACCAAGGCAACGAGATAGCCCACTCGGCTTCCCATGGATTGTCATTGTCGCATAGCGCATGCTAGTAGCACCTATGTGGGTTAACCTTCACCCTTAGGTGAATGCGCAGTGCCACCCTACTAGGCTCCTATGCACTGTTCCATGAGGGGACCTAACCCCCAAGGGAACTCATAGCACCACCTATATGCATGTCAAGAGCCGCCCTTAACCCATGTTGGGGAATGCCTCGTAGTTTAAGATCTTGCAGGCTAGGAGCATGCTACCCACGCATAACCACAATCCGTCGTGCCCACTATGCCTTGGCATACCCTCCAACCCATGTCAAGGGCTTGGGTGCCTCAAGACACCCACCCCTCTTCAAGGTGTATGTTAAACTTTTCTAGAATTGTAAAAAATGAACATCACCAGATACAAAAAATCATATTATACCTTATTACAAAAATATCACCATGCTACATACTAGGTCAACTGTGTCACACACTAGGCCATCTATGCCCCACGTTCTACATGTCCGTGACAACACACCCGTTGGACAAGATCATGAGCTTTACCATTGCTGACCTATTAATTTTAGAGATCCTAAACCCAAGAGAGGAAGATAGACAGCTTTACATTCCACAAAAAAGGGGTCTAAAATGCCATGGGCATGAAACAAAAGAGCCAGATAGGATAGATAGTGAATGGATAAAAAAATGCTCACCTTAACAAATGCTAACCACTGTTCCTTGTCAGGTGGCAGGCACATCAGTGCCAAAAGTGAATATGCACCCCCCAAAAAAGTAAAAATCACTTTTCAACACTGATGTGTCCACCCCTGACAAGGAGCAGTGATGAGCATTTGTTAAGGGAAGTGTTTATAAACCGATCCAGATAGATACCATCTGCTTGGCGTCTGATTCTAAAATGATCTGATGGGTTTGCAATTGACTTGTCAACCGGAGGCCAAGCAGAACCGCTTCCATCTCCGCGCCGAGCACTTCTTGCCATTCATCCTTATGAGTACCCGACCCTATCCAAGAACTGTTATGGTCATGGGCTATTGCTGGCAAGCCTATCACTGTTTTTTCTCTGGAAACAGCTGCATCCACATTAATTTTTATACATCCTCTCGCCAGCGGCTTCTAACCAAAACACCCCAAAGGGGTCAAAAGAGACTAATTTATAGCTTGACTAGACATCCTGCACCAATCCAGGTCCAATGAAATCCTTCAGAAAAAACACCATCAGAGCAAATCATAATTGAAAGATTTATCTTGAAAAATAATCATATATCTTTGGATTCAAATAAGCCCAGAAAAGATTGCAATATTTGGTAAGGCCTAGGATTTTTCGAGTTTGGAAGACCATTTTTGAAGTCCTGAGCAAACCAACTTTGAAAAGATATGCAGGATTGAGTACGTTGGGTTAGACCACCAAAGGAACGATCCCAGATCTTTTTTGCCTGAACGTATTGGACTAGGCAGTGGATCACTGTTTCCTCATGGGTATAGCACACCTGGCACGTTATGTCCAGGACACGGATGTCATATGGAATCAAATGTGTAAGAATTTGAAATTTCATCTAACCCCTACCCACTTTTATTTCCTTGGTGTCAACAACACCAAATCTTCGACACAACACTTATTTTGTTGCAATAATAATAAATATAACAATTATCACAATTGTAATTAATAATAGTGATTTTGTTATTAATAAATTTTAAATAAAAACGAGAATAATAATCATAATAATAATTAGTGATATTATTATTTTTATTATAAAGAATCGCTTTGTAGACAATCACAGCATGTTGACATAGTTTAACGACTGTAAAGAATCCCGTACCGGCTACAAAAGACGGACTCATATCCTCTGCACCGATGAAAAAGTGTGCCGTCATGATCCGAGACAAAGGGAGGGGGGGGTTGGGGCCATGGCACCCCCTTTGTGTCTCGGCTCATGGTCGTGCACTTTTTCCCCGACGCGGATTTGAATCCACAGAAGGCAGCCTT
>JAOXJP010221479.1:0-11696 GCA_025762735.1 Platanus orientalis | reverse complement strand
CATCAAATCTTATCGGAATTTCATGAAATTTTAACTATAGAACCCTATCATACGTTAGAAACAATCATAAAAATTTTAGAATTTTCTGACACATCAGAGGGGCATTGTGGTAATTTTTAGATTTTCTGTCCAAAATTACAAAAATACTATTTTTGGGTCTTTCCTTCTTTACTTCTTCTTTTCATTCTATATTCTCCTAAACTCTATTTCTGCTATTCTATTATCAATTTTCTCTTATTTTGGGGCTACTTGAGTGTTAAATTCAAGTCTTAAAAACTTGTGCTTCCGCACTTTAAATCTAACCATTGTTTAAAACTTTGAAAAATTATTCTACATCAATTTTTGGTATCTTCTCCCTTGCCCTGCATCATGTGTGTCATAGGCGATTAACATAGAAAAGTGTAGGTGATATAGCACAATAACTAAGATACCTACTAGCACCAAACATGCAAATTTAAGTGGATTTCCAATTATATTAGGTCTGCAATATTGAAAATTAGGATAGACAAAGTAATAATAAAATTAAATCATAAGTTTTACACCTAGAATTACCAACTAAATTAGAAAACAAATAAAAACATGTTTGTTGTCCAAAAATTTTGGATGTATAAAATAAAAGTTTGGAATGATAAAATAGTGCAAATACATGAAACAGGGTAAAAACATGTTAGGGTTTTGATCCAAGGAGGTTTAGAACCCTAATGGACCTTGTCCAAAGAGTTGAAAAGCTCCTAGGGATTGTTCATACAAAAAACCAACAAGCATGTGGGTTAGGAATGTTATCAAACATATAATATGCAATCAACTTCAAGTATTTCAAATAAAGGGATTTAGGAGGCTAAATTATGGGGGTTTGCAAGAGATGTTAAAGGGCTAGGTTATGGATTAATTTGCTTTACAAAACACGGGTTGTAGGTCATAGTATACCCAAAAAATAGCCTATAGCAATCTACAAACTATGCTAACTCAAACACCTAAAGCTACTCAATAGGGTAGTAAATAAGTGTTGAAAATTAAAGATAACACTAGGAGTTTGTAATAGATGAAGTCCTTGATATGTCTAGCAAAAACCTTTCACCAAAGCCCATGTGAAATCCAAGAGAAACCAAGCCATACGA
Source organism: Platanus orientalis (assembly GCA_025762735.1). Taxonomy (NCBI): domain Eukaryota; kingdom Viridiplantae; phylum Streptophyta; class Magnoliopsida; order Proteales; family Platanaceae; genus Platanus; species Platanus orientalis. The sequence goes on along the minus strand of JAOXJP010221479.1, from coordinate 10,578 downwards.
GAAAGTCAAAATCTGCCCAAATTATTACTGTGTGCCGCCTATACCTAAGAGATTTCTTTGGGATTATCTTAAAACTGAAATTTTCAGCAGTTCACCCCTTCAATATGGATCATCTAGGTGTTGTATAGCTCTTGGAGATTTCAAATAGCTCCAAAACTCCTTCCCTAGTAGCTAGTGATCAATCTCTTGAAATTGAATCAATTTTCCAGATTTGAACAAATAGAGAAAACAACAAAATAAAAGAAGAGATAAGAAAGAGATTTCTTTTAACCCAAAAAGAAGGGACTGGCCTCCACCACCATTGTTTAACTTGGGGTTTCCAAGCCCATTTCCAGGGTTCTTCAAGCTCTAGCCGAATAAAAGAGAAGAGAAAGAGAAAGTTCAAAATGCAAATTATATTGCATGAGGAGAAAGAGGCGTGTGGGTCTCTTTATAGAGACTTACATGCCTAGGTCATTACAAATAAGGGTCCTTTGGACCAAAATAACCCCACTCAAATTATTTCTCTCTAAAATACCCCTAAAACATATAAAGAAACATAAATATCCCTCATCAAATAATTTTAGACCAAAATACCCTCAAAATCTGTACCCCCTACAAAGAAACAAAAATAAAGTGTAACAAATAAATAACTCACTACTAACTATTGGAAATAAATCTTAAATATAAAAGAAAAGTCTCCCGGACCTAAAACAATATGTGGGCCCCCTACTCAAACCAAAGCAATGGTCCAACTCTCATACGACGTCTCTGATAGGTCTGAAAAGTACACCCCTAGACCTGATGTCTTCATCACATTTCCACTAAAAATCTTACTTGAGGAATTCTGAACAATTTTCATATGAATTAATAATGAAAAAATCCATTTAAAGAGGAGAGAAAATTAAATTGATGGTCACACAAACAACATTACTCAGCTATACATTTTGACTTAGATCTTTTCTCGTTATCATATTAAGATTGCATCCAACTTGTAATGTACCACATCATTCATTTGAGTGTTACTGTTCTCCCCAACTTGAACCAGCTTCATTTTTTGGCACCCTACATTTGAAGTGATCTTAGTTTCTTTCTTTTTTCGAAATCATTTCCATGATTGTTACCTTAAGCCCATGCAATGAACGCTAGATTTCGCTAAGAAGTGATGGAACATTGAACAAAAGCCATCACAGTACATCAAGTGATGAGGGCATCAGTCCTATACAGTCTTATAGGTTTCACTATCGCAAGAGATAGGGGACCCATTGTGTTGCCCATTTGGTTCGAGTAGGTATATGGGCCTCACATATTTTGGGTGGGCCATTGGGGGATATTATAGGTCTTTATTTATTAGGTTATGTTATATGTTATTTGGGCTTGGGTACGTGTCATTTATTGGGCTCAATTTGGGTCTAGAATGTGTTTTATATGGTATTGGGATTTTGAGGATATGTTGGGAATCTTTTTTTCTTTTTTTTTTTTGCATAAAGGGGAGTCACTTTTCAGGGTTTTTTTTTGGGTTTTATTAGGATGGACGACCAACTAATTGTTTTGGACCTTTAAATTGTTTTTTTTTTCTTTAGTGGTTGAAATTGTAAGAAGGGTACTAACCCTAAGGACTCTTCTATATAAAACCCTACTCTTATTTTTATTAAAATTAATGAAGAAAAAAAAAATTTAGCTCACTTTTCTGCTCTCACGTTTTGGGCATTGATTGTTTCTAAGATTCCACAATCTTAGACCTAAGTGGGATTGCTTAGGAGGAAGTTGGGAGTTTCTTCCTTGAGGTATTTATCTATTTTTCTTTATTTATCTTTCTCTTTGGTTCTCTACCATTCTCTTCCATCTCCATCTTCTATTTCTTTGCAAGCTCCATTGATATTCATGACCTACCTTGCAGCACCTATGGTTTGAAGGCTTCTCCATACTAGGCAACACCATCAAGTCCCCAACATTTCCACAGCTGCCACAGGTATCATCTTTTGGGTCCTCACTTTGACAAGCCTATGGAAGCAAAGCTGTGTTATTTAGAATCCCATAGCACTATACTGGAAGCACAAAGCCCAGTCTTCACAAATATGTTTGGGAAGGTTGTTGTAGTTTCCTTCATGGATCTCAAACTTCAAAATTGGGATAGCAATCACAATGAAAACTGTCCCTTGAAATTCAACCCTCCACCATTACTCATGTGCATCTCCTATTTTTATAATGCACTCTCCCACTAAAGGGAACTCCAAGTCCATCAGTTAGGAAAGCAATCCAGCATAAAAAATAAAATCATCCGCATCCAAATTCACCCCATCCTTCGAGCTGCAGACAAACAATGGACAACAATTTTGCTTTTTTATTTTCTTTCCTTTAGCAAATGAGCATTGGATGCAAAGGATGGATTCTAAACCCTAATGGATTGGCATTCCCTAATGTGAGATACCACTCAAATTACAAACAAGCATTCCCCATTTATGTAACATACACCCTTAAAAATATAATTTTATTTCTCTTTGCACAAGGCTCTCTTTACATGTAAAACAAGAACATTGTTTTCCTTTATTCTCCCCTTCAATGAACCAACCACTGTGCTTGAGAGAACCAACCACTGTACTACTTCCAAAGTTGTTTGCACTTTATAATGTGATTATTCATTTCAGACTTACTTTTTGGTGGCTTCTTTAGTTATTCCCTTTGTTGTGTCTGAGCTTCTTTTTCATTTCGCTTTTAAACTTCTTGTTATCATAATCATCATCTTCGAATTGCTTTTGAACTACTTGTTGTCATAATCATCATCTTCGAATTGCTTTTGAAGTAGTTCAAAAGCCTTGAGGAATGGTCAGCATGCCATTCCTGTAAGATTGGCATATTGAATCATGGTAGTTTATGTTCCTCTTAGGCCTAGAATCAATCATCCAACCTGCAAAGATAAGCAGCCACTTATTTGATTTTATTTGTTTTTCATTTCCATTCATCTCTTTAATGTCCTTGCATCTAGTTGGCCGAAAATTTTTATCAATAAAAGTCTATTCTCCTTTGCTCCTCCATCTTTCTTGAAATTTTAAGCCATCGACTTTCTTTGAACCCAGCCTCAATGAAGTATCACTATCAGTTCTTTCCCATTCACAGGCTTCATTGTTCTTAGACAACAAAAATCTTCATAAATTAAGTCGGTTCCTCTCCATCATTTTCAAATGAACTTGGTTTCATGAAAATTTCTTTCTGAGTATAGAGAAGGAAGAGTGCATTTAAGAAGGCATTAATTTCCATTTTTTTTCATATTCATGATGACCAAAAAAATTTCAGACCTGACAACCTTATTTTTATTGTTGACCATCACCTTCAAAACACCAAATTTCTCCTACAACATGATAGTTTCATCACAAGAAAGCTTAACTTTGCCCTATGTTTGTGCCAATTGAATGACCATCTCCATCTCTTCTCCTCTCAAACCTCTTCTCATCTGAGGATCAGTTTTGATGTTTTGTTCACTTGATGGGCTGCCATTTCTTTCAAAATCATAATTTTTTCCTTGTTTGCACCCACAATACTTGTGCTACATCTATTTCCAAATTCCCTCCATCTACCACTTGGTTCCACACTTCAAACCCAAAATATTAAACCCCCACCCAAATTCAAATTCATCATCATCCAAAAGTTCCCTAGTTATCCATTTTCTTTATCATTATTTCCTATCACTGCTGGCATCTTCTTTGTATTCGAAAATGTCCAACGTACTTCTCTTCCATTCAGTTTCATATTCAATTAATGTCAATTTTGAAATGATGAAATGAAATAAAATATCAAAGGAATTAAATTTTCTAGATTCACACTACTACAGATAACCTGTTCCATGAATTAAAGTTTAGGTTCACTCAAATACAAGGCACTGAGCCTCTGTAATGCCGTTAGCTAAAGTTCTCCAAGGCAATATATCTCCATAGGATATGGGCTGGACAAAGCAAGATTTGACCTATCTCTCACAATACTATCTACAAAAATACCTCTGAGTAAGTCTTTTGTAGTCACATGATGAGCGATCTTGATAAGTATAGAATCAATGACCTCATGAATGATATGAGTTCTACAATGAAAATTTAATGCCCTAAAACATTTAACAGGTCTGCAAGCTAAAAACAAATGAACCTGAGACTACACAAAGAAAGGCCAGGTAGCATAATAGACTGGGAAAGGTATGCCTTACAAGTTTGAAAGAAACATCTTGCAGGTAAGCTATGTTGTGTAGTAAGGAGTACTGTGTATATACATACATGTAAGGGTAGTAGTCTTACATATTGTACATGGTTATTCATGTAAATACCTACACTCTTTATGTATTCTCTTGTATTCCTTCTCATATTAATAACAAAAGGATGTATGTGAGAATCTAATCCCTCCATACGTATTCTACTATTTTTATTCATGAACCCTAGAGAACTTCAACTTGTTGAACTCCCACTTGGTATCAGAGCCAAGCTAGATAGTGAGTTCGAATTGCGTGGGAGTAAAAGTATTCTCCCGAATATAGTACTGCATGTGTGTGCGCATTGTGGACTCGTATTGGTTCCCTAAGTGTTCCCTGGAAAAAACAATGTTCCTCCTAAGGGGGTGTTGACGTATCTTAATTTTTGTATCTCCTAACACCTTAAGGTTTGGGGAGAGTTGGTTAATGCAATGGAAAAGTCAATCAATCACATCCCAAGGCCTGTAATATTATTAAGAGTGTTGTTAACTCAATGAAATATCCCATAGAACCCAATTTATCCATTTCTGAACTCGGTTCTCTTGTTTTTTGATACCTCATGATGTATTGAGTATTGATACTTCAAAGCCAAATATATATTTTTTCCAAATGTCTACAAAATTCCAAAGTATGTGCTTGATGCGGACAACATAAAGAGACTATTGTATGAGCCCCCGCATAAGAGGGTCAGATTCAAGTTAATGTTCTATGTGGGTTATTTAGAGTCTTTTGAGGGTTGGGACTTGGGATTCATATGTAATAAGGCCAATAGTGCCATAGGTAATTGGATTTTTTTATCCAAGGGTATTTTTTGTAATAAGGCATTATTATCAAGGGTAATTTAGTAATTTTAGTGAGTCAAAATGGGGCCCTCTAGGAGTGCTAGTTGTAATTCTTTAGAAGGTCTTAATTTTGTGCAGTTTTTGTTTTAAAAAGTCAAAGCTTCAGTAGTTTTGAATTTAGGAAAGTCTTAGATAGCAAGTAAGCTAGTAGTTTAGGAGTTTCTAATTTGGTTTCTTGCTATTTTCTTAGGTTTGTGAGCATATATATAGGGTTGCATGTTTTTGTGTTGGTAAACAATGAAGATGAATTGATTTTGAATTGGGTTTTCCCCTTGGATATCCCATCCTATCCACTCACCTCTTATTAGGTTGCAACTGTGGACTCCCCTCTATCTCTTCTTCTTCCTCTCCTCTACTACTTCTTCTCATCTTTTCTTCTACATCCTTTTAGCTACCTCTAATCTCCTCTATTTTCCCCTCTTATGCCATTCCCTCTTTTCTTAAGATACCATCCATAAATTGCTATTGGAAGAACACAAAATCAAGTGCTAGTGATGACAGAAATTTGCAGACCAGTAGCGTCACATTTGAAGTCTCCTAGGCCATCATTTGGTTCAATTCACAAGCAGCCATTGACAAGTATTTTGTTCTCAAAGTAAAATATTTTTTCCTTCATTATAACCCCTAGTTAATGCATGTAACTCGGCTAATAGTTTTCTATTAAAACCCTACTTATTTCATACATATTTTAAGTCTATCTTCTTCTTAACCAGAATTTTCTAGGTACCTGTAATCTCAAAATCGCTCCCCCCTCCCCCTTATAGATCCCCATTTCTCCACTTTTCTTTTAGTGTTTTGTTACCCTATGTGTCTCCTTTGAAACCCCCAAAACTCTTCTTGATTCCCCTTCCACCCTGCTAGTTTATAATCAAGGATTCTCTACTGGCTTTAGAATTCTTCCATTAAAGAAACTTGCTAGACTGATATTTTTATAATTTGATAAATTAATTCTCATTAGAAACTTGTGAAATTTTAAACATAGATTTACAGTAAAGGTCACAATTACCTTGGAAAGTTTCAGAATTTTCTAGTGCATGACCAGGGGTATTTAGGTTATTTCACACATGCTATTAAAAAAATTCTAGAATTGCCCTTCTAACCCTTTTCTCTATTCTTTCCTTCTTTTCACCTTTAATTCTCTTCTAATCAATATCAGATTCTTGGTTTGATCTTGTCTCCTTTATTTTAAAAATTTGTGAGTACTAGGTTGTGATTAAATTCAATTCTTAGTTGTTTTCATTGCATTCTTGCTTTTGCTACATCAATTTGATGCTTCCTTGGGATTCTTAGCATCATCCTACACTAGTGCTTCACTCAATATCTATATAAATACAAGAAACATGACTGAGATTGAAACATGGGAACCAAAATTGCAATCATTTACAATATAAAACCGAAACCTGGGTACTAGAGAAAACCCAAACCATAGATCATGAAATGGAAGAAAAGAACATGGAGCTTCAAATTGAAGGTGGGCGGCTGAATTGGATGGGTTTAGGATTCAAGAAATTGGGGAAAATTCAAGAAAACTAGAATCCAGGGTTGGAATTTGGAGAAAATTATAAAGATGTGCTTGTAGGAAGGTTAGATTTAAAAGGAATTGAATTTTTATGGACTGATTAGAAAGTAATTAAAAAAACATATGTTGCTGGAAAATTTTCTGGAGCAAAAAAAAGATGAGATAAGGAAAAAGAGATTAAAGATTATGATGTATATGAAGGAAAGGATGAAGAATAGAGGTTAAAGAGATGATGTTGGTGAAAAATAAAGAGAATAAAATGCTAGAAGAGAATAGAAATCGTTAAAGAGTAATGGAGAAGAAAAGAGAGAGAAAGAAAAGAAGAATAATACAAAGAGATGTGCTCACCTTCACGTGTGAGAGATGGGGAGATACTAGGCCACCCGTGAGGCTCCAAAAACCAATTTCAATATTTATTTCATTAAAACTGATCGTACAAAGCATGCTTAAGCTTATTTATAAAGCCTTTGAAAATTTTGGATCAAAATATCCCTCAGAGGGTTGTATTACCAGACGTAAAAAAAACCCCCAAAAATGAAAGAAAAAACATGAAATAAAGTATTCTAATGCTTCTAAAACATCCTAATAACATATCTAATGGCTCTAGTCACCTTATTACATCAAAATTAATTAAAACACACCAATTAAAATAAAAGAAAACACTATTTAATGATGAGGACAACAAGTTGCCTTCAAGTTCTTCCTTTGAAATTTGGGTCATGGCTTCCAAATTGGGTAGTATTTCTCTAACCAATAAAGGGTCTCTGCATCAAGTGGACTAACTTTTTGAATTCCTCGTAACACATGCAAATAACCATGGTACTAAATCTACTGATTGCTTCAAAAATTTCAAAAAAGTATTTGGTAATGTAAGCTATTGATTAGAGTGAAGAAACCCAACTAATATAAACTTCAACTCCTATTTTAGGTCTTGGCCACTTTCTAATTACAAACAATTCCGAAAGAATAACCCCCAAGTAAACCAATTACTAATTAAAAATATTCTTAAACCTATTCTAATTAAAAAATTTAAAGAGATAAAATTGCAACTCTGCTAGTGCTTTCTCTATTGCCAGTCCAAGCCCAAATAAAGGAAAAGGGATGTGTCAAGTTGACAGCCACCTTGCTAAGTTGGTAAAGTCTGTGGGTGTCATACCACAAACCTGGGTTCAAAACCCATCTTCACCCATAATTACCTATCAAAAAAAAAAAAAAAATTGACAGCCTGCATAAAATCTCAACCAACCACTTAAACATGAACCTTGAAAACTTTTGTTTTAACCATATGCTAAAGCATTCCCTGTAAGTGACGTGCTACATTATCACCTAAGTACAGTGAGAAATGGAAAAGGGATAGTTAGAGAATCTCTTGTGTCAGGGTGTAGTAAGAAGTAGGCAAGGGTTCCCACACTATAGATGAATGCAAGTTAAAAAAATGCTAGTTGAAAAAAGTAGGATTCGCCTAGAGATTTGGAACACATAACACATTGGTGGATACAATGTGAGGGTCAATATAGCTTGTTTACAAGAGACTGAGTGAAAGTGATAAAAGCAAAGGAAAGTGATGGCTATAAACCTTAATACCTAGGAGAAGAGAGTAAAAGAAGTGGGATAGGAATAATAGTAAACAAATATTTAAAGGATGAAATTATAAATGTTAAAAGAATAGGTGAAGGATAATATTAATTAAAGTTGCATTAAGAAAAGATAATTAATAGAATTAGTGAATAGGAACCTCAAGTAGGATTAGTTGAAAGCATTCGGAATCACTTTTGGGTATACATGGATGGATTAATTTAATGAATTCCTAAGAGAGAGAGAGAGAATATTTAAAAGAGGGGACTTAAATGGGCATGTAGGGAAAGATACCAAGGATAGAAAAGAGTTCATAGAATATATAGATTTGGAGGAAGAAAAAAAAATGAAACGGGAGATGCAACCTTAGAATTTGCAATGACATATGGTCTTAAAATAGCAAACCCATACTTCAAAAAGAGAATTTTTGGTGACTTGTAAAGTAGATTAAATAAGAGCCAAATAAACTTTTTTTCTCCACTAAGATGATAGATAGTCAATATGGAAGAATTGCAAGGTTATTCCAAAACAAAGCCTAGCAATACAACTTTAGTAGTTTTAGATGTTTGTATTAAAAGATGGAAGGGAAGGAGAAAAGAAATAAATAGCCCAAAAACTAGATGGTGGAACCAAAAATGAGAACTTTGGAGCTATTTAGAGAAAAATTGCTAAATGAAGGAAAATGAAATTTACAACAATAACTAATGTTATATGGAATCAAGTCACCAGCTGTATTAAAAAAAAAACTATCGGAAGTGGTTCTTGGAGATACAAGAGAAAAAAATCAATCATCTAAAGAAACTTGATGGTGGAATGATGAAGTTCAAACAGCCATGAGATTTAATAGGTCTCATTAAAGCTTGGCAAATTAAACGAGGAAATTTTTTAAAGGTATACAGATAAGAAAACAATAAGAGAAGCTAACCATAGCAAATGGTGACCTTTTTCTTAAGTTAAGTATGGAAGTATACGAATGTACTAAAATGAGTCAGAGGAAACATAGATACCTAGACCATGTTAGATGTGTTAAAAATAAAGATCAAAGAGTCATACTGAAAGACAAGAGGATTACAGAAAGGTAAAGCAACTACTTTCAAAAATTATTAAATGAGAAATAATGTAGCGAATGTCGGTTTAAGAGGAATCAGTAGTGTTGATTAGATCGGAGATCATAAAACTTTCATAAAATTAGGCTATCTAAAGTTGAAGAGGCAATGATGAAGACAAGGAAAGCCTTTGGGTCAGATGGTATCCTCATTGAGATTAGGATATGCATGAGGGATACGTTGTTCAACAAGAGCATTAAAACTAAGAGAATGATGAATGAATAAATGAAAAACATCATGGTACCTACTTACAAGAACAAGGGAAATATTTTGAGTTACTACAATTACCAAGGGATCAAACTTATGACCCATACTATGAAACTTTATGAGAGGGTGAGTGAGCACATGAATCTAGAATATTAGAAAATTATTTTGGATTCTAAGGGGTTCAACAACTAATGCCATTTCTAACTTAAGAAATCAATGCAAAATTTGTTAGAAAAGAAAGTCTTCACATGGTCTTTATTGACTTAAAGAAAGTATACCCTAACGTACCTAGATAGATCATCTAGTAAGTTATGGAAAAGAAATGAGTTTCAAGTAGATATATTGACTTAGTTAAAGATATGTATGATGGAATAGTAACTTTTGTTATAACAACTGGAGGAAAGACGAACTGTTTTTTATAGTAGGTTCACACCAAGGGTCAAAATTGAGCCATATCTCCATACATTAGTTATAGCTGAGTTGATTAGACAAATACATGAGGTCTAATGATGTATGTTGTTTTCCGAATGCTAATGATATAGCTTTTATAGGCAATACTAGAGAAGGGGTGGGTCAATGCCAAATTAGAACTATGGAGGAAACTTTTAGAATCAAGAGGTTCTAAACTAAGCTAGAGTAAAACTTAATATATGGAGTCCAATTAGTAAAAGCCGTAGTAACAAGGAAGTAGTTAACAATGATGACCAAGAGATACCTTGGAGGGGCCAATTTTAGTTATTTTGGTTTAAGCATCCACGTGGAAAAGAAGATTGAGGAAGTTATTGCCAATAGATTGAAGCTGGGTTGATGAAGTAGAGAAGTACTTCTAAAGTATAGAGTGATTGGCGCATACTGTTAAAATTGAAGGGAAAATTTTGTAAGACGACTATAATAAAGATCAATGATGCTTTATGGAGTGAAATGTTGGGTGACCATGAGACAAAACAAGCATTGAATGAGTGTAGCTGAAATAAGTGTAGAAGTGTAAGGGTATTTATGTCTCTCTTGTATTGCACACATATCGTATACATTGTGTATACGATATATCAACCATATATAATAAAGGTTTAATGTGTGATTAAGGATAACCTAACACATGATTCTTCTCTGCTCTCTCTC
>JAOXJP010221468.1:0-11696 GCA_025762735.1 Platanus orientalis | reverse complement strand
AAAAAAAAAAAAAAAAAGACGACCCAGTGCATGAGGGTCCCGCTAACATGGGGTCTGGGGAGGGCAAGATGTACACAGCCTTACCCCTATTTCTGGAGAGGCTGTTTCCATGACTCGAACCCGCGCCACCAGGGACGCTAACAGTAAGCCTCTTACCGGTAGGCCAAGCTGCCTTTTATAACCACCACAAAAAAAAAAAAAAAAAAAAAAAAACCTTAAATATAAAGATAAATTAGCAAACTGAAGCATAAAAGATATTTATCGGCAAGTTCTCTCTTACTGATCGCAAAAGGTATTTCCTTACGGGTCTTAAACTATACTAAACTTTCTTCCATATGGGCTTCTCTTTTCTCTAGACAACTTCCACCACAAAGAACACTTAAAGACACAGGGTCAAGTAGGTTTTAACTAAACAATGTTTGATATGAAAAGTAGAATTTAGATGAAGCTATGATACTGATTTAACAAAATTCAGTAGAGAAAATCATTAGTTAAGGGCTGAAGAAGTATAGTGCGCAGAGAAATAAGATTTCAATCGACCAGTAGAAAGCAGAATTACAATTCATTAATTACAGCAAAAAGAAGAAGACTGGTAACTAGACCTCTCACAGAATTTAAAGCACTAAAAATAGGTAAAGTCTCAACTCTTTTTCCACAGAAGAAATAGATTCTCACTATCCCATGTAGCAGGGCTTCAGTGGAGTGTTAGAGTAGAAACACCTAGTTCATGACTTAGAGAAACAGGAAAGAGAAAAGAAAGAAGATGAAGAAGATTGGAGAAAAGAGAGAGAAGGGAAATCATGGTGTCTACCAATGATCCCCAATTCTCATATTTATATAATCATAAGTATACCCTACTACATGGGGCTAAAAGATAAGTATATTACATATAAATCCCAAACAAGACTCCTCAAGTTGGTGCATAAATATCAATCATAACAAGTTTCTTCAAGCTTCATATAGACAATTTAAGCCATCTCCCTTAGATATCTAGTAGATCCTGAGTTGACATAAAGTGAGCAAATTTGATTGGACCTTAAGTGGTCAACCTCAATATGTTACTCGGGATTGTGAACAATAATAATTTTAGCCTTATTACCACAATATTGGATCATTATTACTACAACATACGCTCAGAGGTTCTTTAACTTTGAACCTGACTCATACAAGTTGGATCAGGTAGTCTTAACTCTTAAGGTAGTGAATGTATTAGGGTTTGAACCTGACTCATACATTTCAATCTCATACGATTGCCCTACATTTTTCACTCTTCCTCCTTTTCTTCTTCTTCTTCTTCTTCTTCTTCTTCTTCTAATGTTCTACATACAGCAGAATATAGAAAAGTATTTCATCTTAGTATAAGAGCAAGAGACTCGAGGTGGTAACTACAGCAATGGGGAGTTGACTTCTGACAGCAACAGAGCCTAGGGCTGAAGTCAATAGCCGTATGGACTGTCTCGATTTTAGGTTTTTTATAAAATCAATCCCCATGAAGTTTGGACAAAATCAGGTTTTTTGGTAAAAAAAAATTTGAATTTTCCAATTTTTTGGATTTCAGATCATCTACTCAGATTTATTTTTCAGTTGGTTGTTTGGGACATTTTGCATCTACTCTGTTCAAGGAAGAGGTGAAAACAAGTTTCAAAATTTTCTAAAAAATATTGAAGAGTATATGATTTTTTTCCTACCCCATAGTTGCCACCCCCTATTGTTGATGATCTCTTTGTGGTTTACAGCCTTCTGTTGGTGGATAGTGTTGACAGTAAACTAACCAACTCTCCCAAAACCTTAAGGTGTTGGGAGATACACAAATTAATATACTTCAACAACCCCCCCCCCCACAGTAAGAACACTCTCTCCTGGGAACACATTTGGGGAGCTAGGCCCGGGTCCACACAACAAGTACACATGCACACAACACTACATCTGGGAAAATACTTTTGCTGGGATTCGAACTCATGATCAAACCTACTCTGATACCGTGTTGATAGTAAATTAACCAACTCTCCCAAAACCTTAAGGTGTTAGGAGATACACAAATTAATATACTTCAAAAGATAGTAGGTATCTACCCTCAATTTGTTCCCTTTAAATATTGCGTTGTGATTTTTGAGATACATGCATTACATTTGGGGTTGTTTCTTTGCCACTTGGGTTATGGATGTGTTGTGATTGACCTATGTGTATAAGGGATTTATTGTTTGCATTATCAGAGAATATGCGAAGTTGATACTAGTTGTTTCAAGGCTGGTTGATGTGAAAAAAAAAAAAAAAAAATCGGTGATAGTATTTAGTATCAGTTCAACATGTTAGACAAGGAATCTGAGAAGACAGGAGAGTCTGATAGTGCATCGGGGGCTTCCAGTAATGGGTTACCATTGGGTATCCAAGGTGACAACCCAAGTGCACAGATCACCACTGTTAAACTCGATGGGATAAATTATTTGGAGTGGTCTCAATCCCTGAAAATGTATATCGGCAAGAGAGGGAAGCTTGGATACATTAATAGTCGTGTGGCAGAGCCATCTACTTCTGATACTCAGACATATGAGAACTGGAAGTCTAAGAACTTGACGGTCATGCCCTGGTTGCTTCATTCAATGCAATCACACATTAGTATGGGTTTTTAATTCTTTAGGACAGCCAAGGAGATGTGAGATTTTACAGCCCAGACCTATTCACGAATGAACTTTATGAGGATCTATTAGTTAAACAAAGAGATTGTTGACCTTCTTAAGGGGGAGAATAGTCTTGGGAGTTACTTTATGATCCTACACAGCACGTGGGAGGAGTTAAACCACTATGAAACATATAAACTAGCATGTCAGAAAGATGTGGTGGCCTATAAAGAGAAAATGGAGTGAACCAGAATTTTTTAATTTCTACTAGGGTTGAATGCTGATTTTGAGCTTATCCAAGTCAATATTCCGAGTAGAGATGTCATCCCATCTGTGAATGAGGAGTTTGCATTCTCTTAGACAAAATACAAGCAAGATAAATGTTATGCAACAATATTCTTCTGGGACTCCTAAGAGATCTTCTTTAATTTCTACATCAACCCCTCAGAAAGGGGGCAGAATAGCTTTAGGAAGCCCTTCAGATCAAATTCCAATGGCAGGGAGAAGATATGATGGAAGTCTAGCCCTATTGATAATGATAAGTTGAAGTGTACTTACTGTGGAAAGATAAGGCACACAAAAGAAAACTGTTGGGACCTTGCGGGACAGCCTGAAAAATTCAGCAAGCCCAGACCCATTAAAGCTAACTCAATTTCATCATATGGGAATGATATGGGCATGAGTTATGCTCCCCAGAAGGTTGTTGGTATTAACATTGCTTTCTCTAGTGAAGCTCCTTCCCGACGGAAGGTAACAGTTCCTGAAGCAAAACTCGAAAGTATGTGTCAATTTATGTTGGAGGGTTCTATGGCAGCAGCTCATCCCTCCACCTCTTCATTTCCCTTTACCCAGTCAGGTACCCATTGCCACAACTTTTCATGTTTTTTTCACCACATCTTCTTCCTAGATTATTGATTTATGGCCTCAGATCACATGACAAGTCAGTCTTCATTATTTTCCTCATACTCCTAGTTTTGGTCGTAACAAAGTAACAAATGGAACATTATCTTCCATGTATGGGAAAGAAAGTATTAATGTTTCACCTACTATGTCTTTATCTTTTGTCCTTTATCTCCCAAAATTTGCAATTAATTTGTTGTTCATTAGCCACATTACACATGATTTGAATTGCTTAGTTACTTTTTTACCTTCTCACTATGTCTTTCAGGACCTGACTTAAAAACAGACAATTGGGAGTGGTCATGTAGCTGACGATCTCTACCTTCTTAATGTCAAAGTGAATTTTCCCTTATCTACAACATTTCATTCTAACATTAGAATGAATAATAAAATCAGTTAATACAATGGCATTACTGGGTTGGTCATTTGTCCTTGTCTATCAGACTTTTGTTTCCTAGTCTTTTTTGTCTGGTAGTGTCTCAAAGTTTAATTGTGAAGTGTGTCAGTTGTCCAAAACATGTTCAAAACTCATATCTTCTTAGCAATTAGCAATAATAAAAGTTTTGTTTTGTTTGCACTGGTTCATTCTAATGTTTGGGGACCCTCTCCCACTACATCAGTTTTTGACTTTCATTAATTTTGTTACATTGGTAGATAATTGTTCTAGATGCACATGGGTTTACTTGATGAAAACAAAAGGGGAAGTTGCTTCTATACTTCAAAACTTTCATAAAATGATTCAAACCTAGTTTGACACATACATCAAAATATTGCATTCTACTAATGGGAGGAATACACATCTTCTCAATTGCAAAGATATTTTGCTGATTGTGGCATCGACCACCAAACTTCTTATGTTGGCACTCCACAACAAAATGGAGTAGTTAAACACAAAAATCGACACCTACTGGAAGTTACCAAGGCCCTCCTTTTGGGGATGAATGTTCTGAAAACCTTTTAGTCTGAAGCTCTACACTGCAACTTATCTAATCAAGTGTATGCATTCACGAGTTCTCAATTCCAAGTTTGCTATTGCTATCTTGTGTCCAAAACGTCCTCTTTTTCTAATTCAAAAATATTTGGGTATCTACGCTAAATTCACATACAAAAGGATGACAGGACAAAATTGGACCCTCGGGCAATCAAATGTGTATTTCTAGGTTATCCTTCAACACAAAAAGGCTACAAGTGTTACAATCCAGCCTCAGGGAAAAATTTTGTTTCCATGGATATCACTTTTTTTGAGTCAGTACCCTTTTTTTCTTCTACCAAGGCCTCTTATCAGGGGGAAAAGTTTAAGAAAAGAGAGTGATATAAGATGTTAAGGGTAATCAACAATCTTACTCAATTAAATAAATATCAAAGCCTAATGTTAATCCCAATACACAAAGATTGAATCTTGAATTTAAAGGATGCTGAAAATTGACAATTAATGCAAGAAATCAAGAAATATAAAGCGAACTTAAGGATTGATGATTCAAGAATGATTAAATAAGTGTTTGTAAACAAATAGAACAAGAAGTTTATAGAAAGAATCAAGATTTCAAGAAAAGCCCCAAATCTGTCCCAAAATCAAGAAAAGGAGATTTTGAGGTTTGAAGCCCTAAAATGTAGTGGACACCAGGGGACACCCAGTTGCACCTTCTTAAATAGTGTATATAATATTCTTATAAAAAATATGGGTGAAAAAATGGGCCTATGATAGGGGCGGCAGGTTTAGCTTGGGTTTAGGGTTTCAAGAATTGAGGAAATTGCAAAATAACTTGATTTCTTGGGTTAAAATTAGGGAAAGTGGTAGGAATATGTTTGTATGATTGAGAAAAGTCTATAGATGAAAAGAATTAGGATTTAATTAGGTAGGATTAAAGTAATTAGAAATTGGTATGTAGCTATAAAATTTCTGCAATAAGAAATCTTTAAGAAAGAAAAGGAATGAAGAACAGAGAGAACTCACCTAGGAATCGTGAAAGGTTGTGGGGGATGAGAAACTTGCTCCACAAAGTGTCAAAATTCTATTCAATTCTTTCAATGCCTAAAACTGATCGTACAAGGCATGTAAAAAGGCTTTTATAATCCTTTAATAAAAAATAGACTAAAATACCCTTTAGAAGGGTGTACAACCAGCACTAAAAAACTATAAGAAAAACTAGAAAAAAAACTCCAAAACACATCCTAAACTTCTCTAATTTAATCTTAACCCCCTCCCCATGGCTCATATGGCCTTATTACATTAAATTCACCAAGAAAACCCCCCAAAAACATTTTAAAAAAATAGTAAAATTAAAGACAAATCCTGTGTACAGCATGTAGATCACTTTAGTTTCCTTGAAAACCTTGGTCTTGGCTTCTACAAATGTTGGAATTTCTCAAGCCATGATAATGCCACCGCATCAAAGAGGTCTCCATGTATGCCTTTAGTTTTGCTACTCCCCATTTCAGTTCATCCATCCTCTTTTAACTCTCCATCATATAAAGGAAAGGGTCTGCTAGTGTATACAAGAAGAGACGACACAGTCATCACTCTACCTCTAGTTGACTCTTTAGATCCAGGTAATAGTTTGCATTCTGAATCTGATAATAGTCTTCATATTGCCCTTCGTAAAGGGAAGAGGTCTTGTACTAACTAGTAGAGTATATGGTAGAAATTACATGAACACAAAATAAAGGTATTTCGGTCATACCATTGTATTTGGTATACTAAAGGGAATAATATAAAATAAAGAGCAATCGTACTAGTTTCCCTAACTCATACGAATACTTTCTTCCAAGCAACAATATGCTCTCAACCAGTCTTCTCTCTTCTCTCTCTATTTTCCTCTATAATCCTCTCTTCCTTAGGTAAATACAAGTTCTAAGTTGGTATCAGAGCAACAAAAAGTGATCAAAAGACTGACTGCACCTTGCTACTAACGTTAGCAGTCCCAAAGCTGACGTTAGAAGCCGTACGGACACCTCCATGAAGGGGAGTTCTCTCATGTTTTTGAGAGATCATCACTTTAGATGATTTTTGGTACCAATATTGGTTGCAATCGAAATCAGTAGCTGGGGTTTTTCCATTTTTCAAATATTTTTCTGAAAGAGGCCACGATTTGGATTTTTGGGATTTGCAAGCAATCCGGCAAGTTTTTGGAAGGGGTTTTGGTCTAATTTGTCTCCCCAAGGATGAAGAAGGATAACAAATCAAGTCTTATGAAGATTGGATGTGATTTGAGCTCGCAGTGAACAAATCACTGCTCCCAGGTTGCCGCTAGCCCATTTTTTCCCTCTCCTGTTGTTTTTTTTTTTTTATGGGATGTGCAGAGATCCTGCACATTTGTGTTCAGTTGATGCTTGGATGCATGTTGCGTATTTCCTCTATCCTTGATTAACATGTG
The DNA here is from genome assembly GCA_025762735.1 of Platanus orientalis. NCBI lineage: Eukaryota > Viridiplantae > Streptophyta > Magnoliopsida > Proteales > Platanaceae > Platanus > Platanus orientalis. The sequence continues at coordinate 4,804 of JAOXJP010221468.1, read as the reverse complement.
GTGTCTCCAGCTCCTTTTTTTTGGTGATTAACATATCTACAAGAGGGCTGACTCATATCCTTGCTCTCTCATGTTCGTCTATTATTTGAGGATCCCTTTTATTTCTACTCTCACCTAGTTGTCTTTGGTGATTGTGGTTGTTGTTGGAAATGGCTTAAGACCATCAGAAATCAAACCCTCTTGAAGGGGAGACTAGTACAAAAGGTGTCGAGAATTTTCAGGTAGCTAGGGAGTTACCTACACAACAAATCACCACCATCAAATTTGATGGCAGCAATTACTTGACATGGTTTAAGTTTGTTCTCAAGGACAAAGAAGATTATCTTACTAGGGAGGTTGAGAAACCGGATAAGAAAGATCCCAAATAAAGGAAATAGAAAACTGAGAATGCTATGGTCAAGGGCTGGTTGCTCGGTTCAATGAAGCCGGAAATCAGCGATTATTATCTAATTTTGGAGATAACACATCATATTTGGGATGCCTTGGCCAAATCTTACTCTGAACTTGACCACACAACAAAAGTGTATAAATTATGCCAACGAATCTCTTAATTCAAGCAAAATGGGCAGCCACTTACTATCTACTATGCCTCACTATGTAAGATGTGGGACGAATTGGAACACTATACCACCTATCCTCCAACATGTGTGAAGGACACGATTGAATACAAGAAACATGTGAAAAATATACAGATATTTGAATTTTTAGTAAGTCTCAACTCTGAGTTCGAGCAAGTTCGGGGTCTTATTCTTGCCAAAGATCCTCTACCCTCACTGAATGAAGTTTATGCCCATGTTCATATAGAGGAAAGACGTCAAGGAGTGATGAATTTACCTCATATGTTTGAAAAATCTGCACTTATTTCCACATCTATCATGGGAGGCAGAGGTGGAAATACATGGTGTGGTCATGGTGGAAGGACAATGCCTTAATCTAAGGATAGAGACAAAATCAACTGTGAGCACTGTCGTCGGTATAAACATACCAAGGAGCAATGTTGGGAACTTCATGGACGCTCACATGATTTTCTCACTCGAGGTTATCAGCTTGGAGGATCAGGTAGTGTTAGGGGAGGTGGCCGGTTTGTTGGCACCCATATAACTGCCAACTCAACTTCCTCTACCAACACGGAGATGGTACCTACTTCTTCCACTTCTATGCCCTCTGGTCCCACAGAGGGTAACCTCTCGAGAAATGAGATTGAGGTATTCCGCCGATTCGTTTCTCAGCTTGACCACTCGTCTACTAAGCATACTTCATCGTTTGCCTATTAAGGTACATCTGCATCATCCTTGTCTGCCTCTACTTCTAGTCCTCCATGCTCACCATATGACTAGTATGTCCTCTCTCTTCACCTTTTAATAGACCTATTCAGGCAGAGATAAGGTCCGTATAGCATATGGCTCTTTTTCCTCTATTGTTGGACAAAGGGACATTCCTGCCACTCCTAATTTACAATTGTCGTCTGTCCTACATGTTCCTAACTTCACTTTGAATCTTCTGTCCATTAGTCACATTACCAAAAGCCTTAATTGCTATGATCTTTTCGCTCCATCTCATTGTGTGTTTCAAGACATGGCGACGAGGAAGACAATTGGTTTGGGGCATGAGAAGGATGACCTATATTTCTTGGATTCGCAGTTACCAGTAGCTTCGTCTGCAATAAAAATGGAAGTTTATTCCATATCAGATGAGTTGTTCACTTGGCACTGCTGCTTGGGTCATTTATCTTTTTTTGTCTTAAGAAATATGTTCTTTCAGTTGTCTATTTCCAATTTCAATTTTTTATGTGAACCTTGCCAGTTAGCTAAATATTGTAGATCTGTTATCCAATCAGCAATAAAAAAAAAGTTCATTTCCGTTTCAACTTATGCATTCTGATGTATGGGATCCGTCTCCTACTACCTTTTTCTCTGGCTTTAGATTTTTTTGTAACATTTGTGGATGATTGTTCTCATATTACCTGGGTATATTTGCTAAAAACGTAAGAGTGATGTCTTTGTAGCATTTAAGTCTTTTCACTCCATGGTTTCTACCCAATTCAATATAAAAATTCAAATTATCAGATCTAATAATGGTGGGGAATATATTTCTCGTGATTTTTCTTCATTTCTTAATGAGTCTGGAATTGTTCACCAAACAACGTGTCCAGGTAATCCTAAACAAAATGGCATAACGGAAATAAAAAATCGCCATTTATTGGAAATTGTACGAGCAATCATGTTCACTATGAATGTGCCTAAGACATTTTGGTCTAACGTTATTCTAACTACAGTCTACCTCATGAATAGGATGCCCACACACGTCCTTTCTCATAAACCCCCTCTGGAGATCTTTGTACCTAGCTCACCCTTATTTTTCTTACCTCCAAAAACCTTTGGTTGTGTGTTTTATGTCCATGTTCCCAAACATGATCGTACCAAAAGATCCAAAGGCACTCAAATGTGTCTTTTTGGGTTATGGTGTCAATCAGAAAGGGTACAAGTGTTTCCATCCATCCTCTCGCCACTTTTTTGTGTCTCATGATGTCATTTTTTTTAATCTGTTCCATTCTTTGCTTCACGGGGGCCATCTCTCCAGGGGGAGCAGGTACAGGTATTTGATGAAGAGTTGCCCCTGCCTATTCCCATGCCTGTCCCTTCATATCTTTTTTATGGAAAAGGGAGTGTTGGGGATAGGGGGGAGCAAAAGTTACAAGTGTACACGAGAAGGTAGAAACATAGGATGTAAAAAAGAGGTATATAAAACTTAACTTCTCATGACCCTCTCCAAGAGTCAACTTTAGAACCTACTCCTGATTCAAATAATGATCACACATCCTCCCCTTCCCCTTATCAGTATCTTGATGATCTTAACCAGCCCATAGCCCACAGGAAGGGTGTGAGGTCCTGCACACCACATCCCTTGTCAAACTTGATGCATTGGTAAACTATGATTGTTTTCCATTCTCTTAGGATCTTAGAAGTACCATAATCTCATTTTGCTTCAGTTTTGAATTGTTTAGGCTCTTTGAACCATTGTTTTGAAAAGAATAGCTCGGTTTATGATAGTATATGTAAAATATGTTTTGTTTTCATTCTTTTAAATGCATAGATCATTGTCTACCTCCGTTTTGAAATTGTTCCACATGATTCACTTATTATTATTGAAGACACCTACGTTTTTACAAAGAAATCACAAGTTTTGAAGAGGGATTTTGGGCTAATGTTAATGTGAAAATTCTTTTTTTGCAAAGAAAAGTGTTGTTTTCATAAGTTCTCTATAAGATTACTAGTTTTAATTAAAAAGTGATGTTTCCAATGATTTTTTAAGAAGAAAATGATATATTAAAATTGATTCCATATTTTATAACTTATGACCTAATGTTTTAAGCTTGATAAATAGTACTCTCATTGTTTTGTAAAATTCTTAGTTGTGCTTAGATGGATCAAGCATCTCCATTGTCTTTGTTTAAATTAGATTATTGTTATAAACTGTATGAAATATATGTTTTGAAAATAAAATTGTATTAAGGAAATTGATATTGTCTATGAATGAAGTCACCCTTTATTATCAAGGGGAATGATTTGATGATACCCACCTCACCTAGTTTATGGTGCGGAATATCGGCTCTCTTATCGGAGATTAAATTGGTGAAGTGATCCCTTGCTACTAGACCTAAGATAGTAGACTCCTCTCACTGGAGTGTAGGTGTGATTGTATCAGCCCTCTCACCAGGGATTAAATTGATGAACTTATTAGGTCTTCTCACCGGGGATTAAATGGTATGCAGTATATTGGCTAAGTGAACAGATTGATATGGTATTGCATTGTTTCAATATTGTTATTATATCGTTTTTGGATTTGTTCCCTATATCTGCTTTGCATTGTTTAAATGTTTTCAACATAGTATTATTTAGAACTGTATAGATCTGTATTTTCTAAAGAACATGCAACTATCTATTTTGGATTTCTAAAATCATGCTAAATCTTGATCCAGTGTTTCCTATAGTTTACCTATTTTCTTATTGATCCTGTCAAGCTTACCCCGAATTGATACCACAGATGATGAGGCAATCACAGAGTAGCGGTTCCAGTTAGAGGGATTTGATTGATTGGACTAAATACACTTTATTTCAATTACTTCAGTTTAAAGACATTATGTTTATTCCAGTTTAATTCAGCTATTTTAGTTTATTTGAAAAGATGTACTAAATAATGAATTTTTAGTAGTTGGATTTAGTATATGATTTCAGTTAATGTCAGACTATAGGTATTTGGTTTGGAATATCAAACATACAGGTTTATGGACATACTGGTTTAGGGTTTATCAATCTGGATTATGAATTTTATTTACAAATTAGACTTGTGGAAATAGTTATGATTAATAGTTTATGATTGATGTATTATTCTGCTGCGTATGAATGTGAAAGTAAATGAAAAAGGGAAAAAAATTTACAAGAGATTTATAAGTTAATGAATGAATGTGTTAATGTTACGTGCCGAAATTCATGGTCATATTGGTATGAGTTTTGGGGTGCAACAGTTATGGACCAGTCCAACCTACCTAGATTTTGGATCGGTCCAGATGGTTCTTGTGATCAAGGTTCAAAATGTCGAAGTCGGTGAAAATATCGATCAGGCCAAACTAAGAAATTTATCGGAAATGTTGAAAATATCGTAAAGAAATATTGTATAAATCTTGGAAACTTAAGAAGCATATTTCAATCTAACTACATATTCACAAGGAAACAAATAGATTTATTAGGAATGATAGCTTATTTTAGTACACTTGTATTTTAATATTCTTTAAAAATACACATGC
>JAOXJP010221457.1:0-11696 GCA_025762735.1 Platanus orientalis | reverse complement strand
GAAATGGCTAACTCTTAAGTACATAGAACTTGAAATTATTAAACCTAAAGGCATGTAGGATTGTTTTGTTTTTCATAAGAGCATATGAAATTGTGAAGGTATAAAATCTAAAATTGATATTGTAATGAAGATAATTGTACGGATGAAAAGATGGTAAAAGAAGAATGAAAAACATTAAAAATCTGTAAAAGCTATTGAATGAGGCTACCTTGCTGTCAAGGGGTTAAGTTGACAGGGTCTTCTTGTCGGGTTAAAATAGGTAAGGACTGTATTGAACCCTTTTGTCGTTTTAGGTTAATAAATGGTTATCCGCTTTTGGATTGTATAATGACTGTATCGAACTCTTCAGTCATTATGAGTTTTTGGTTAGTGATTATCCGCTTCAAGATTGTACGATGACTGTGTTGAACTCTTTGGTCATTGCGAGTTTTGATCAATGACTATCCGCTTTGGGATTATACGATGATTATATTGATTGGGTCTCTTAAGGAAAGATTGAATCGAAACAAAATACTATAATGTACTGTAAAGGAAAAACATGAAATTGAAAGAGATAATGTAGAGTATTGATCGTTAGAGCATTGAAATTGTTAAACACATGATAAGACATTGAAAGATAAAAACATGTAATTGATAAGAAATGAAAAGCAAAGATTGTTAATATGATAAGACTATTATAAATTGTTAAGGAAACTATAAAGGATGATAAATGAATGATTTTAATTATTGGAAAGCTAATGAACTGTTTTACAAGTAAAGTACAAGTAAATGTCTAATGTCTTTATCGTTATTTTAAATATCGAGATATTCGTGCTTTGTTTTGGTCATATTTTCATATTGTTTAGTTTATGCTTTTACTTTATTGAGTCGTAAACTCACCCAAAAGAAAACAAAGATGATGAAGACCGTGATAAGTAGAATGAGCTAGATAGAGGATGTTGAACGAGATTGGAGACTTAGTTGCTTATTTTATGTTTTCAATTGTAATTTCCAAGGAGATGTAATAAGATTTGGCATTTAGTTACTTTGGGATAGGCATAGAATTGTGGGGATTTTTATTTAGATTATATTAATGATTTTACTGCAAAAGTTTAAAGAAGTAATTAATTCCACTACAATTGAGAAAGATAATTGTAAAAAGATAAAAAGGAATGTTGAGGTCTTATTATATGGCGTTTAGTAGGTGGTGACACTTATTGCGGTGTACGTTCGGGAAACTAGACCATATGATCTTAGTTTTGGGGCATTACATATTGGTGGAATTAGAGCTGTAGTTTTAGAAAACTTTAGAAAAACAATTGATTGGAAGAAAAACATAAAAAACATTAGAGTTGGAAAACATAGAGTTGAAAGGGTAGTACTACTTCATACTTGATATGATTTTTTGGATCTTGATTATATGATATTGATGGCTATGCAACATAATGATTATGATATGAACTATTTGAGGATTACTCTATACATCAAGGATTGATATTGATTACCTTTTGTAGGCGATGGTTTGGTGACAATCTGCTACTTCGACTCCACAGTCTAAGGTGGATGAGGATCTAATTGAAGCCTTGAAGGTGGATAGGAAATTGGCTAAGATTATGGAATGCCATGTCACAGCTAGAGGCAGGGTAGATGACTGCAAGTAGTCTGCGTTTGAGCGATTCAGGCACATGGGTCATACTGAGTTCTAAGGGACTTTTGACTCAATTATTGCATAAGCTTGGCTGATGCAATTAGAGAAAAATTTTGAGATTATGGATTGCAATGCAAACCAGAGGGCTTAATTCGCCACGTTCATGCTGAAGGGCGAGGCGAAACATTGGTGGAGAGCGATCCATGGTACCTCACAGGCTAAGGATGATGAGCCCATTACTTGGAACATCTTTAAGCGGGCATTCCGGGATAATTACTTTCCAGAGAGTGTTTGTAAAGCCAAGGAGGCTGAGTTCATGGCTCTTGAGTAGGGTTTCTTGACGGTCTTATAGTATAAGGCCAAGTTTATGGAGTTGATGCAGTATACACCACATATTGCCAAAGATGAGGCTCACAAAGCTAGAAAATTTTAGAAAGGGTTACACCCAAACATCCGTGCCAAGATAGATAATGTCAGACCAGGGACTTTGACTGAGGTGGTCAACATGGCAATGTTGACTGAAAGAGTGTGATGAAATTCAATAGTGGAGAGACAACAATAAGAAGCGACTCAACACTAAAATTTCTCGGAAAAGTGGTGACAATGAGGGGAACAAAGCATTAAAGAAGAAGCCAGTTGCTGGAGTTGTATCCAAGCCACATTCTTTCAGGGAACCATGTCCTCATTGTGGGAGACTACATCCATGTGCATGCTACTTAGAGATTGGAGCTTGCTTCAGATGTGGGAAAATAGGTCATCGCATCTGTGACTATCCTAAGCAACCAAATGCTATTAGATCTACATCTATAGAAGGAAAGTCCCTAAAAGTCCGCTTGTATCCTAGAGGATGGGTGAATAGGATATTTAAAAATTCTTTTTAATTTACCCCCAATTAAAATTCTAGTTTAAGATGTTTGTAATAATTCTTAGAATTTAATGCACTTAGAAATATGGTTCAATTATTATGGTTACAAGTGCAATGCAATGAAAATTTGTAATTTTGATCTTCTAGTCACTTTATGTTTTCACTTAATTACAAATGCGAAAGATCATATATAAAATAATAAACATGCCATGTAAAGATAGAGAGAAGAGACAATTCACACCACAAGCAAATACACAACACAATATTTATAGTGGTTTGGCACTCAGGTCTACATCCACTCTCAAAGTTCATAACCGAGCTTCTAAATTTTATTTAGATTGAATTGCATTACAATCAAGGTTAAAATTATAAAGCCTATCTACTTGCAAAGCAAACTCTACTCCTAGTGTCTCTGGCGGGAGTAGTCTATACTCGGTGTCTTCGACGGTAGTGCTATGGTCTACACACGGTGTTTCTGACGGGTGATAAAGTCTCAAATTAAATGGAAGTCAATACAAATTACCTCACAAGGCTTGTGTATTGCTTGTTTCCCATGAAGGTGGATGCTCCTTTGTTGAGCTAGTGTGCCAATTGGTTCTACCAAGCTTCCAAGAGTCCCTCTTTGCTTCTTGGAGCTTTTCTTTAGGGTATACTTGGGAGTAAATCCTTCACCTTGCTTTCATATTCTTGTTCTTCACTTGGAGAGTGCTAGGGAAGCACTTAAATGGCTCCTTGATCTTCAATGGATGCTTATGAATGGAGTCCACTTGACAGTTGGAAGGATTGAATGCCTTGCTCTCTCTCAAGATTTCTTTTCTTGTTTTTGGTATGTTCTCACGTGTGTTCTTAAGTGTTCTACTTTTTGTTAGAGAGCTCTCTTGAGTTTCTCTCATACTTATAGGGGACGAGCATAGTCGTGCACCCTTGATATGGCATCTATCCTAATGGTCAAAAAATCGCAAACGTTGATCCATTTTTATTTTTGAATTTTTCTGATTGCGGATTAATCTAGCTATGTCAGATTGATTTGCATGGATTGATCTAGCATCCCCGGATTGATCTGGTGTCTCAATTTGAGACACCTGAGCTTTGTCAGATTGATCCAGTAAGTAGCGGGTCGATCTGCTAAGTGCGGATTAATCCAACCCCCTCTAGATCGATCCGATTCCCCTATTTTTTTGCCAGTATACCTTGTTCCTACTCCCACTCACTTGGGGATCTATGTAGGAGGCATGGGTTGGTCCATAAGGTTATGTAAAGATCTTTTGAACTTTTTAACCTATGTCTAACATGTTATATATCTTCACAAACCTTTCTTGAACTTGGTGAACCTCAGGTTTTCAAGCTTTCGAAACTTGGCAATCTTGGAAATAGATCATCCTCAGCTTCAAGTGTTTGGAGCTTGTCTTCCATCTTGGAAACCAACCACTTAATGATTATAGACATGACTCAAGATATGGAATGTGCTCATGCCATGCCTAATTTACCACTCCATGTATTTTATACAATATGAAATTGAAAATATACATCAATAATCTCCCTCTTTGACAATTCCATGACAAAACATAATGAAATACATGGATGAAGTACAATAAGATGTATGCAATGAATTACAGACTCCATGAAATGCAAGAGTTATACAAATACACAAATACAAATCAATGTAGTGTCTTGAACTCTTGAACTCCCCCTTTATGTGAGCTTAGGCTTTTGGTTCAAGATCTTTGCTTAGATGCTTGGTCTTACTACCTGAAATCACATTTGACAAACGATACCTCTCTTAAGCCAATATAATATAGTTAAATAGAAATAAACATGATCAAGCAAGCATACTCAAGCGAGCACATGAAATGCAATATGAATAATGTATATATTTTGGTTCATTGCATTAGAGAAAAAATTTAAGATTTTAAATTTGTAAATTTGTTTTTCTCAACTTTCTCAATTAGCTCTCCCACAAATGCATACTCGATGCATTACTTTACTCCCCCTATATGAATGCTCATATAGCATTTTCTCCCCTTTTATCAATGTCTATATCCATGAGCTTTCTTGTATTTTTCCCCCTTTTTGTCATGAAATTGGCACAAGGAATAATATTTAAGCAATGAAAACAATTGAAAGATAAATAGACTGAGACATAAGAAAAAAAGATGTTTTCCATTCATATATTCAAAATTTCAAAGCCTTTGGAGATTACAAAATGTGAGAGATTACAAAAAGTGACAAATCTACAAAATAAATCACTTATCCTCACTATCACTCATCCTTATCCTTGTCACTCTGTGCCCTAAGATTAAGCGGGAGATTGGGATAGGGAGAGAGTTGAGGAGCAACCGTACCCTCCAATCTCTCAACTCTAAGCTCAATGCTTTCGAGCTTATCTGCCATCTTCTCTAGATGGCCAATAATATGCCCCAACAATCCTTGAGACCATCCAAGGTCTCTTGTACATATGTGGGCACTGGGGGCTCGTCTTACTGGGCAACTAAAGCTGGAGGAGGTGGAGGAACAGCTAGCTTTACTGTTGCTTATGGAGGCACAGCTACAGGTGGAACTTCCGTGTGCACGGGAGGTGATGGTACTATAGTCCTAGAGGATCCTGCTTCTAATGGAGTAATCTACCTCTTTTTCGAGTGGGTGCCCTCTCTAAGCATCGGTCGAATAGTCGACTAACCTATCTCGACACCTTGCTTAAGGGTGGTGGCCTCCTTGGGGAATGATACCCCACAAACCTCTAATAGGTGTGTAATCATCACACAATAGGGGAGCAACCGTGAGGTATTGGAGTTCCATGCCTCAGTGATGATGATGTGGCATATGATAGCTCTTATGTCAACCTCCTTTGTAAGGAGGGAGTAAATGACATGCACCATCATGTCTAGCATGTCATTATTATGTGTGGTCGAGAACAGGTTGTATGTGAAAATGGGATTTAGCAACCGTACCTCGAGTAGGCACTCAGTGGCCTATAACTTCCCTAACCATGTTGTGCCTTTACGACCAAAGGCATATGAGATAGATGCCTTGTCTATCTCCTCGGGAGAGAATACCACGGCTTGACCAGTAGGTTTGGCTATCCCAAGTAATATGGACAGTGCTGATGGATCAAAATCCATCTGAACTTCATAGACCTTTGTATGGAAGGTGAGGTCCTCAAGGCTTGAGTCGTGGATGTTTGACCAAAACACCCGAACCACTTCTTCCTAGACCTCTCCCTTGATAGCCATCAAGGATTTCCATCCACCGGGAACTAGCTCATACCCCACAAGTGTGTCAAAGAGGGTCTTCTTATGGACAGACCTCTCAACAGCTATCGGCCTCCTCGAGAAGTAGTTCTTGTAGTTGGTGAGGCGTGAGGCATCAAGAAATGGCCCATAATTGACTGGTGGTGACCTCGTAGGCTTTTGAAGAGGCAACTTTAACAAAGATGCCTTTCCTTTCCCTTTAGGATCATCCTTCTTAGGTCGAGCCATTAAAGTTGATTCAGCAAGAGGTTAGAAGAGAGAAAGGTAAGTGAAAGCTAATTGAGAGAAGTGAACAAGAGGGGAATGAGGAAAAATAGGAATTTTTTTCCTTTTAAGTTAACTGACGATTTGTTTCCCGTTGGAACCGCCGAGTTGAATCAATTTGGAAATGCTGGATGGATCCGATAAGATCCGGATCGATCCGAATGTGCTGAAGATGCCCAAATTTGTCTTAATTGATCAATTTTTGCACATTCAGCCTCCTTATATTCAAACTCTCTCTTTCATTGATGGTTCTCTTATGGATGTGACTCCTTTTAGTGTGAAGAGTGGCTCCTCCTCATTTTCACATCTCATGATCACACAATCAATGGTTTTGAAGAATTTAAGCATGCAATTCGTAAGACACACTAAAAGAAATTGGGCATGATCAAAAGCATTAAGAGTTGTAGAATATTAACATGCCCTTGAGGGTACTTGAAAACACTAAGGATTACCTTAGTAATCATAGTGAATTATAGCCCTCAAGCATGGTTCAAATGCACTTTTACCTGGCCCATAGGAGCAAGTGATTCCTTAAAATCTATGTTTTTGATTTTGGACATATCTATTGGCTGCAGGTGTAGCCCTATTTCTGGACGTCATTTCATATTTGTCATGTTTGTTTCTAAATGTCCATTTGATTTGATGATGTTCTTAACAATGGATCCCCCAGTAAGAACCTATGCATCATTCTTCTTGATTTGACTAAGTTTCTCTTTTATGACATTGAACCCATCTAATTTATTTATAGCATCTTATACTTTCTTGAGCTCTAACTTAATGGAAAAACAAGGATGCTTAGGATGTTTTTGAGTTGTCTTCTTGTATTCACTTCATCCTTTGGATCACCAAGGATATCATTATATGATGATCATTTTAAAATCATTTTTCTTCTATGATGAGAGTTTATCATGATTCTACCTCACAACATCAATCTAAGAACTTGTGGTTCTTGAATTCCTTCCATGGTTGCTTCATGTGAGCTTAATGTAGAAGTTCTCTTCCTCTTGAGTTCTCTTGCAACTTATTAAGAGCTTCGGATTTTCTCTCTCAAGAATCCCACCTAAGTGAAACATGAGAAATCATCCACCACTACTATGAAGTTTTTTTTACCTCCTAAATTCTTTATTCTTATTGAACTAGCCAAGTCCATGTGGAGAAGTTTCTAGAGGATTAGATGTCCCTATTTGGTTTGTCTTCTAATGAGGGACTCTAACTTATTTGCCCATTTGACAACCTTTGCACATAGAATTGTCAACTTGGATCAACTTAGGTAAACCTTAGACTATTTCCTTCCTATTTAGCCTAGATAGGTCTCTAAAGTTGATATGACCTAACCTTTGATGCCAAAGATTAGTCTCATCCTTTGAGACATATTACAAGCATCCAACTTATACTTGTTAGGTTTTGTGACAAATGTTGGAAACGGTTTTGAAAACACCCAGATTTCTGTGGAAAATCTGATCAGGTGGCTATGTTTGAGCCAAAATAAAGGTGGGACCCACTTGTCATTTGTTGTGGGTCCACATGGGTTTGTGTTCACCTCAATTAGGAGAACAATACCATATTCTTGGATGCTCAAAAATGTCAATGGGTGAATGAGAAATTGTCTCCAAAAGTGCCTAATTGATCACTGGTAAAACTAGTAAAAAAGTGTGAAATTTGAATAGTCCCACATAGACTAGCCCAAAAATTTATTTGTGTTCATATACACTAATGTTGAACATAAGTTTGGGCCCGAAGGGGCACCGCCGTTTTGTGGATGGGGGAGGACCTAGCGAACATGGGCCGGGCCCATATTTAAATACACACACACACACGCGCTGAACCGAAACTGGGCCGGGTCAAGTTGGGTTGGGTCAATAAGAAAAATAAATAAATATCATTTTTTATTTATATTTTTCTCTTTGCATTCCCCAAAATCGGTTACACCTGTGGGGACATGTCCCTTTGAATAGGTTTTATAGTTTTTCCCTTGTGGGGGTGTGACTATTTAAATAGGTTTTACAACTATGCCCTTGAAAACTGTTGGGCCGAATAGACATAGATGTGGCTATTAAATCACACCTATTGACACATGTCCATTCCGTACAGACATGTAGGTGTCTTTTAAATCATTCCCTTTCACACATGTCCGTTCCGTACAGATGTGTAGGTGGCTACTAGATTGCAACTATTGGTCATTGGTGACTGTACGAAATCAATGGTTATGTCCCTATACATGTTCCGAACAAACACAAAAATTCTATAAATAAGAGGTCCCTCCATTCAATTCATTCATTCAATTTTCGGTCAAGAGTTTAGTGTTATAGTGCATCCGTGTCAATGTTAGTGTAAGAGAGAGAAGTGCTGCACAAGTTGGTTTGCCAGACACACAGATTGTAGTGCTACTTCAATGTGTGAAAGATCATTGTATCCTAGGAGAAAAACGTCCGAATTTCGTAAACACTAGTGCGAGGGACGAATCTGTCTTAAGGACATAGTGTTAAACACTAGCCTTGATCTAGTTAAGTGAAGGTTTAATCATCCAAGTCAAGTAAGTATTTTCATTTATTTGATTTAATTATTTTCTTATTTTATAGTGTTATGCACATATATAGAATACTGAAATAACAATACTAAGATAATAGATCTTCATGAGGCTTGGACTCAAGAACCTCTTACACTCTAACATGACAACACTCATGTCCTAGTCTATACAATACATGTATTTTAGAATTCATGGAATTTACAACACATTATATTTACAATTATGAACACTTATTGAAACATTATATGTTGTTTGGTAAATATAAGTTATAAGTACTTATTGGAAATTTAAACACTTCCTACTTAGCATCATATCCCAAAGTATCATATATAATAAACAAGTCTAATTTTTAAAAATCCTTTTATGTTCCAAAATTAGTCCAATGATGTGTTATCCAACAATCAAGACTGTAGTCACCATGTGTCACTCCTAGGAGTGTACATGGGTTAGGTCTAGTTAGGCCTAAACCTGAGTAAAACTTGACCCGAACATGATCCAACTTCAATTTATGGGCATCAAGTTGACCCAAGATTTATTAATTCATTATATAAACTAAAAACCTATATAAATATATTTAAAAAGTATCACATCTCGGGCATTAGGTCAGTCCAAGGTTAATTCGAGCATGACCTAAACTTAAGTTTAGGCTTAAAGTCAAGCTTGAGTCCTATTGGGCCTAAACTTCAAATTTTGGTCTAGGCTGAGCCGAACTGGGTTCAAGTTGGATTGATCCTATGCATAACCCTAGTAACATATATAACAAATAATAATAAATAAACGCAATGAAAACATTCCAAAGTGAATTTTTTTGTTGTATTAATTTATATTAAAATGATATTTTGATTTATTGATTTATATTAGAAGGTTTTTGGTATTTCATAATTTATTATTAGAAGAATATTTTGTTATTTATAATAAAATGTTATTTTTTTATATTTAAGAGGTATTTTATTTTACATTAATAGAATGGTGGATTTTTATAAACACACCAATGTGTACAAAGTGCCAAGAGATCCTATGACATGCTGACACGAGGTCCACCCATGCTCATGTGGTTATTGTAGAAAGGAATACAATGATAAGCATTGCCCTTGAAAATAAATTGTACATAGCAATAAAAAGTAATTAGCCAATATTTGCTAATATTAACAATAAAAAAATTATTAAAACAAATTTCGCCAATGTCAAGTATTAATTTATCAATCGCAACCGTTCACAACCAGCTGTGAGATACTACCTATTCAATCAAGATAGTCAAAACAAAAGACAAAAACAATTGAAGCCTTTTATTTATTTATTTATTTATTTATTTACTTATGTTCTTTCCATAAAATAACAAGAAACCAAATTTAGTAAGCCTTTATGACTAGCTGATTAGCCTATGGTTATTTTACTGGGATTAAGTTCTATAGTAGATGATTTATTTACATCATTTAATACAGGTACCGTAGTATTTTAAATTAAATCATTTCTAGTCTCAATGTTATTACACCAGCATCAATCATTGCTTGACACGATGCATGACTTAAGGTATTTTGGGCCCGAAATCTTCTCTGCTACCCTTTTTTAAGACACTCATGAATCACACGAGAGGGGATCAACTCAGTTTTTGGGATGTTACATCATTTCCAAAAGGTGGATTGATCCCCCCCACCCCCGCCAAAAAAGTGTGGCCCTTGAGTGCCTCACAAGGGGGTGGTACAGAGGATATCAGCCTGATATTTTGGTTAATACACAAGATCTAATGGGGGGTGATATTGTCTGTGTTGCCCCCTCTGCGACACTCATGAGCCGAAAGCCGAAAGAGAGGGAAATCAATTCACTTTTTAGGGATGACATCTCCATAAGTGAATTGATTTCCCGGACTAGGGGGTGAAGTGACATCTCCAAAAGTGAATTGATTTTCCGGACGTCAGAGATGGGCAGCGCAGATGAGATCAGGCCAATAAATAATATACCGTCGAGCGTTGCATCTAATGGATGCTAGTAGTGTAAGCATAGACAATAAATAATATACCTTTCTCACTTGTTGGGCAGAGATTGACGTGTTATTACCCTGTTGGACCGAAGATGATGTGAACCACATCGTAGATGGCACCAACCGTGTTTGACTTACGCTTTCACTTCAAGTCACCATCGCTTTTTTCTTTTATATATATATATATATTGAACTTCTGATAGCTTTTGTTTTGGTCGGACCACTCCACCAGTGCGCATCTTAGCACCACAAATGACAATCTGAGAGAGGGACATCAACATGATAATTTACAAAACGCGGAGTTCGACTTCAAGGCCAATCTCTTTTAGATAAATTATGCCCCAACCATCTCTCTTATCCACGCTGAGGTCCGTTGGGTGTCAGGGGATGAACACATCAGGATCGAAAAATGATTTACACTTTTTGGAGGGGGATGATATCTTGTGCGACGCTGATTTTTTGTGTCGGGTTCAGCCCCCCATTTGTCAGTACCTGATGCCACACGGCCCCCCATAAATGGTGACTCTAACCCGGCACAAAAACTCAGCATTTAAGAGGATAATCCCCTTTTTAGAGGCATGATATGCTCTGTGACGCTCCCGTCTGCGACGCTCAAGGGCTGAGGCAGAGGGGGGGAATCAATTCACTTTAGGAGGTGTCACTTCACCCCCGAAAAGTGAATTGATTCCCCCCTCTGTCTCGGCTCCCAAGCGTTGCAGAGGGGGGCAGTGCAGAGGATATCGCCCCCTTTTTAGAGGGCATTTATCACTTTTTGGTGCTGATATGTCCACCGACACCCAGCTGACCTCAATGTTTGTTAAAGAAGGTGGACAAAATCCTTCTCACCTGAAAAGGTCTGTCATTTTGTATTACCCCAACCTGTTAACACCTTGTCAAAATCCCAAATTTGATGTGCTCCCTTAAAGTGCTCCTAAAATCTCCTCACATACAGCAGGGGCACATCATATGAAGAAGTGATTTACACTTGCTTATAAAAAGTGTAAAACACTTTTTGATCACCTGATGTGTCCCCCTGTGTGTAGGGGGGATGTTTGGGACACTTTAAGGGGTGCACCAAATCTCCTAGCCAGATCAGGAAGGTTCAAACTAACCTTAGATTTGATAGGATCAACTAAAGTCACCCTAAGGTAGTACTGACATTGGGGGGTGACACATCAGTGAAAAAG
>JAOXJP010221446.1:0-11696 GCA_025762735.1 Platanus orientalis | reverse complement strand
GAATTTTCTCTTCTTTGGTGAAGTTTAGGGTTTTTCCCAAACAAAGGAGGCGACGTGTTCTTCTCCTTGCTATTCCGTTGTGTCACTATGTCTCTCACTTAATTATATCCTCTTACATTTGATCCGATGGGTTTCATGTTAATATCATTGTATTCATATGTCTTGGTTGAGACTTTTATGCTATTGTTAGATTGGAAAGTTAGAAGAGGAATTCTGAACATTTGGTTTGGTGTGGGTATGAGTTATTACCTTTTGTTCGGTTTTAAGTACGAGCTTTACATGGTTGCATAAATCAGTTTTATTGCATGGACACCTTTTGCATTGTATTACATATTATTCTTTATATGCATAGATTTTGAAGTACCGTTCTAATTCCGAGGTTTTTGTTTTGAACCCAATCATTGGGTGATATTAATATGTGAAGATGGGACTAGTTGCCCACTAATCCTTGATGTCTTGAGGGATTTTTGAGGGCTAACCCTTGATGCCCTGGGGGATTTTTGAGGGCCAACCCTTGACGGCTAAACTGATCTTATGACCTATTTCAAGTACCAAATCATCTAGTCATATTAATAGGTGAAGACAACACTAGTTACCCACTACCCTTGATGTCTTAGGGGATTTTTGCGGGCTAACCCTTGACATCTTGGGGGATTTTTACGGGCTATACTAGTCATATGACCCATTTCAGGTACCTAATCACCGGGTCACATTAATTGGTGAAGACAACACTAGTTGCCTACTACCCTTGATGCCTTGGGAGATTTTTTAGGGCTAACCCTTGACGTCTTGAGGGATTTTTACTAGTTACACTGGTCTTATGACCTTCTGGACCCAATCACTAGGTGACACTAATAGGTGAAGACGACACTAGTTGCCCACCATTTCTGTTTGAAATTTTAGTTTTGTCAGAAACCTTACATGGTTCACATGAGATTTCCGTTTTATAAAGACCCTATATGGGTTACATGATTTCAGTTTTGTTAGAAGCCTTACGTGGGTTAATCCGTTGGATTGGTTACGAGGTGTTTTGACGAGATTTAATTTAGGAACCCTACATGGGTTAAGTTGTTTTGATCTAAGGTGTTTTTTGTTGGAAACCCTTTATGGGTTACATGTGTTTGAGAGATGCATTAGGCTTCCATGAGCATGCATCTGTTTTGATATCTATTAGTTAATGTAACTTATTTGTGAGGTTCTAAGAGCTATTTATTTAGGAGTATTTTTGAAACAGACATTTACATTACATGTTGCACTTTCCTTATGAGTCACATTTTGTTGATTTTAGTTATAGACTCTTGTTGATTTAACTTATTGTTGTTTCTGTACCTATATTAGATTCCGATTGTTGTTATAGTTAGTTCGATTTTTACATATTTATCTGTTTTGATTTAGTATCGTTTACATACTCGTGACATCCAATTTATTCCGTAGAGCATTATGTATGTTTTCTCACAGGCTTTATAGCTTACCCATGTTATTAACCCTCTTTTAGATGACGTCCTATAGTATGAGTCTTTGTGTAGGTTCAGTTCCTAAAGTCGGTTTGTTGGGGTGAGAAGACTACTTCTGTTCCTCCTTTTTTGTTTAATTTCGTTTCAACATGTTATGTATAAGACAATTATATTTTGAAATAAGATTTGTCTAGGATTTTTAGTGGTTTTACTTGAGGTGATGGACATGATGTTGACCCGATTGTGTGATCTATTTGATGGTATTGTTTAAATGCATATGGATATGTTGAGTTGAATGTTTTGATATTAGTAGTTATTAATACTGATGTTGGAGACTATTGGTTATATTCTACTACGTAGTTTATAATGTGCTTGTTTATATTTCTGCTGCACCTTATGGATGAATGTTATTATCTCATGGTTATGTTTTTGTTGCGAATGTTTTGATAAGTGAGGATATTTAAAAGGGATAAAAGAAAGAAAGAAAAAATATATGCTACAATTAGGTAAAATAAGTAAGTAGGAGCTCATTTTGCAAAGAAAGGACAATGTCACACTCCAAGATCCACGACACTGCGTATACATGTTTCTTAGATTATAGTTTGATTTTTGACTGTGGGTTTCGGAGTGTGACAATGTCAATGGAGGGTTGATTGATCACCAGGTCCTCCTGTAGTAACTGTACTGCAGGTTTGCTGGTTCGATACAACTTTGATGCAAACCACAGTTTGGGATCAAATCAAACCTGATGCTCTCTTGAGAGAGAAACGCGGAAAAGAGAGGAGAAATAGAAACAGAAAATAGAAATACATGAAATGAGGGATTCAGTTTCCTATTATATCATGTAACTGATTTAGGGCTAAAAAGTAATTAACAATCATTAGAAACTGATTTCAGAAATAGTTTTTCCTACCTCGTTATCTGCAAATTTCTCCAAAACTCTCAACTGTTTTGGGAAAAATCTTATTTTATTTTATTTTAAATTCTTTTGGCTGAATCATCAAGAGTGATATCCTAATTGGTAAGAAACTGAGTTGATCAGACAGCAGGATGGTCCCTGGTTGATGTTTTATTAAGATATTGTTTTCTGGTCCAGATTTTAGATATATTAATCTATGTTTTATATCTTATTGAAGTCCTGACTACCAATTCAGTCTGTCAGTGCTGTTGTTCCAGATTAGCTTGCCCCAAACCCCCATAATCCACCCTGAAACCTGACATGAAATACCCTGTCTTGAATCCTCTCCCAATTACCCAACCCTGTTTGAAGATAGTCCTGAACGAGTCCCTCTTTGTTACTACCCTTATAAACTTATGTTGTTTCCATGTAACTCTGACCTATTCTGGAACCTAACTAAGCCCTTTCACAGTCCTATAATCAACCTTTTACTTACCAGAACCTACCCAGAATTATCCTGTTTTAACCCAGCTGTTACAATCCCTCTTCATGTCTGATAAAGCCATAAACCAGCAGTATACAGATTTTGTCTTGGGTGGTGCTGCATCAAATGGGTTCTTAGAAACAGATAATCTCCAAGAAGATGAAATTGAGAATATAGATACCAAAGCAAAAATAAAAGAATCTGAAGAGTGGTAGATTGTAGAATAGGATTCGGATTCCAATTTGGCCAAAGTACTTTTAGTTTATCTATGTTAGATTCAAGTGATTTGGTGGCCTTTATTTCATTTGAAGTGGTGAAAGAAAGATATGATTATAGTGAGATTGACCATATATATGTTGGTTCCTATGAATTTGGCATGGAGGATAAAGCAGAGTCATATTCTAATTAGTGTAGTTATCAGCATGAAGAAAGAAAAAAATTAAGGATTTAATTATGAAAGAGGAAAAGTTTGGATTTAGACAAAGTTGATCAAGGAGGAGATGTGGATGCTCTAGAGAACTATTGCTCTTCGGACATATTTGATGGTGATGATACAAACTTAACTGTTACTCCAAACATCCAAGAAATCATCAGCACTGATGTGCGAATTTTGTTGGTGCAAGGTATTGTTAGTGATCCATCAAATTAAGGTGGAAAACACAATTGTGTAGATGGTGACAATTTTGTCATTCATTTGCAGTGGATAACAGATATAAGAATTAATTGGCTAACAAATACAAGAATTGATTGGTGGACGTATTCTAATACAAGAGAAATCAGAGTGAAGTTATACATTGTCACAACAATGGAGTTACTGAAAGTTGGATTTTTTTACGAACATTAAGAATAAAGATAGTGTTGGTTTAACTCAGAATAGGTGAATATGAACTAGTTATTTGAAATAGAAACACAAGATACAGGGAAGTGAAGCTTTATAAATTAATAAAAATGGCATTGAAGATTCTTGTGATTGATGGCATTGCAACATCAGAAGATAATATGGGTTGTTTGAAATGTTCTTTAAGGAAGGCTTTTAGAAATCAATAACCTGAGATTATATTTTGAGTTCTTATAGGATTAGGAATTGTTTTCTAAAACTAGTGGTTTATGGTTAAAGAGGTGAGTCTTGTTACTGAAAATGAAATGGAAGCATAGATTGTATTTAAAATCCAAGTTTGGGTTTCGTAATAGTTCTAAATGTGAAAGGATCTGA
The DNA here is from genome assembly GCA_025762735.1 of Platanus orientalis. Lineage (NCBI taxonomy): Eukaryota > Viridiplantae > Streptophyta > Magnoliopsida > Proteales > Platanaceae > Platanus > Platanus orientalis. Next base: position 7,647 of record JAOXJP010221446.1, on the reverse strand, counting down.
GTTATGAGTTAAATTGAGTGAGACTAGACAAAGATTTTTTATTAGTACTCTCTCATTGAATTTTTGCAGTCTTGATCAATTACACCTTAGAGATTTATTGAACCGGGGTTATGGTTCTAACATCTGACGTAGGGTCTCCGGTGTGGCACTACTTTTAAGAATGGAATGCCCTTGTAATGCTTGTATGAACCTTACCCATCCTAAGCTAGTTTCACACAATTCACAGCTGCACCCTTTTCCAAACCATGAGAATGCAAACTTCAGAATGCAATCACACTTCCTAAGAATAAGGTCCTCAATTTCTTACCAAAATATTTTCTCCTATGATCTTTGATATCTCTCCCAGAGGTGTGAATTGAGAAGAAACTGCAATGGTGTTTACACTTAATCAAAAACTAATTGCTCAATTCTCTTCTGTTCAAGTTTAAAACAAATGACACTTAACAGTTTCTCAAATTATACAAAAATTAAGCTCTCCCCAAAATCTTGACAAAGTAAGATACAAAAAATGAGAAGCGGCTTCAATAAAATCACAGAAAGCTCGAAATTTTCATTTTCCCCCTTTTTTCCCCCTTTCAGTATAAAACCCAACTTGCATTCCACATTACAACAGCAACAACAAGGAAACAAATGCTCTGTCCAGGATTTTGTATATCTTACTGTGTCCTCTCACTATAGGCTGACATGTGATGATTTCTTGAATTTGGTGCCTCTTTTAAATAGGGAGAAAATGTTCATTTTGAACACTTTTTTTTTTACAGTTTTAATCCTATACTCCATTTTTATGGGTAGCTACTTTTTCATCTGAAAACTGTTTTTACTGTTTTAACTCTATGCACCCAGCTTTTGTGTGTAGGACAGGGCAGGACAAACAAAATTCTGGACAGAACATTTGTTCCCCAACAACAACAAAGCTTTATACCAACTACTTGGGGTCAGCTACACAAAGATCTTCTGCCACTACACTCTATCTAGGGCCATATATGCCGTTAAACCAAAGCACCTATGCCTTTCCCACTACTTTAGCCCAAGTCTATTGGTCTTCCCTGGTCCTTGTATCGCCTTCAATTTGCACCATCTTACTCCTTTTCACTGGTGCAGTCATTGGTTTACATGACTGAACCATTGCAGTTAGCTTTCTCTCATCTTATCACTTATTGGTGCTACACTATGCTCCCACAAATGGGTTCACTTCTGATTTTATCCTTACTAGTCTTGCCACTCATATCTCAACATTTTCATCTCAGCCAGTCATTTAATGTATGTATTATTTCTTGGCTGCCCAACCTTCTGCTCCATAAAGCATGGTTGGTCTTATAGCCGTCTTATAACTTTCATTGTACATAGTTAGAGGAAATTATTAAGAGTTCACTATGTTCAAACTTTCTCTGTCCTCTACTTGTGTTGGAAGAACTTCTCAAAATGTCTTTGAGGATATGCTTGCCTGCAATGCAAATATTTCATGGAACTTCTCTATAAAATCCTTAACATTATTCTTACTTCAGGTACTCAAAAGTGATATCCCATATATCTATTGGACCCTTCTCTTTTGAATCCTGAACTATTCTGTGTATGGTTGCTTTTATGTTTCGCCAAGGTCAACCCCAAAGTTTTCTAAAGTTGCATACATTATACAAAAGTTTGGATTTGACCCATGTTAACGCAGAGAAAAGAAATTCGTAGTTAAATTCAGGTTGAAATTTTTTACTCTTTTGTGTTATATGCAGGGTAAGGCAATAAACAGGAAGCTCGAGTCTGCGGACTAGACACAGGTTAATGGCATCTCTTATTAGCTTTACCCGTGTTCAGCTGTTGTCAATTTTGGAGCTTGCTCTCCCAAGAATTTTTATAGCAGTATTATATATATTGACTTGGTTTGCACTTCTTTCAGCTTCTTGTGTATGTTAATGGGCTATATGTTACTTAGATAAAGGGTCTGTGAATGGTGCAAGCATTGGAATATCTTTTGAATTTAAGGATTGTAAGCTTCTTATATATCAAAGCATTGCCTCTAAAAGTTGAAACTGGGGACTGGTTTCTTGATTCTATTGTCTTACAGTATGACTAATGGTTTTCATGGTCTAAACACTCGGGGAATATAGACTGCAATGACAACTGCATTTTGGATTTTTGCTTCTTTAGCACCAATGGAAGCAATTTATCAGACACTTTGGATCATCTGTTGGTGCAATTTTTCCACTCTCATCCAGACAGGCACCTTCCTCTTGATATGCCAGATCAATGCATGCATTCTCCAATCATAAATAAAGAGTTGAGGTCTTACCATCCACAGCGGACGCTGGTGTCATGCAGTTTTCCTCTTGTACATAAGTAGGAGTCACTGCTGTAAGATTTATTGAAATTATGTTTGTTTAATTGGTTGTTAAAATGCATTTATTGTATCTGTGTACTGATATTTCAGCTGATAAAAACAATAATTTGAAACTATGATTCCAACTGCATCCTATGGAATGATGGTAAAAAAGAGTCTACTTGAGTACTCTTTCTGAATGTGGTTTCTTGAAGAACATCCTCCATACAGCATGATTTGTGGAGAAGTTCAAGGGAAGTTATTTCATAGTTACAATCAGAAACTCATGCATTTGTGTTTGCATTTTTCATGTTTAGGCTGGGCGCAACCAACATATTTTCAGTAACAAGTTCAACAATCATGATCATGTTGCCTGTTATATCTTTTTGGGGGTTAAAACAAGAAGTTTACCAGCTCATTTGAGGGGTTGAAGATATGAACCAGGTGATAGGGATATATGTTATTAGAAGGGGTTTTTAAGTTGACCCAAGACAAAGAAAGGTATTGCAAGTGGGATAAACAGCTTAGGCTTAGATTCTCTTTGAAGGAGTTGATTTGAGGCTGCCGTGTGAGTTATGATGGGACTTTCTGTGGTGATAGCCAAGAAAAATGAGAGTGAGCACCGTTGCCAACAGTTGTGAGTTGTTTCCATCAGAGGATTTCTTATAGCTCTAACTTGGAGAACCAGGAATCTGACCGTGTATTCGGACTCAAGAGAATGTTATAGAAGCAATCTTGACTCCTCTTGGTGGAAATCAGGAATTGCCTAAATGTGAATTAATGTTGTTCAGGTCCGAAAATCAAAGCTCCATTTGCTAACAACTGAATCGCTGTGGATCTATTCCTGAATTTGATTTGCCAGACTAGCCCATATGAGGACCTCCTTTGTGGTCCTTTACCCGTTTACCCTCTTTGAGATCATGGGTCGGTTCAGACATGGCTACTGCCTTCCCCAACAATATGTTCCAACCACACCTATTTTTGCCTGTGTTGCAATGTTCGATCTCAATTCCTGTTTCACTTCAGTTGTGTATGTGAAGTTTGAATCAAAATGGAAACCCAGATTAGAGACTCACAACTTTACTCATTTGTATTGAAGTGTAGTTCACCTCTTTGCTTCAAGCCTCACAAAGAACTATGCATGATAGAGATAACCTACAAGGGCAAACACCTTTACATACCCCTCCATTCTCTCTTTCCGCCCTCGATTCCAGCCATGGTATCATACAATGGCTGGTTCAGAGTCTCTGGCAGGTAGAATGCAAGCATCCCTCCAAGGATCCCACATGCCGCGAACACCAAAAATGGAAATCCCCCGCCCAAAACCACTACCAAAGGTGCCAGTATTGCCCCCATCTGTGCAGCCTGTGTCCCACACCCAAGTGCTGCATTCCTGACTGTGGTCGGAAACAGCTCAGCCGTGTAGATAAACAACAGATTATAAGTTCCAGCCATCCCAAATATCCCCAAAATCCCACAGACCATCCGCACCAGCTTCCATGTGCCATTACTACTCACTAGGCTCCCCATCAAGCAGAACACACCACTAAACCACAATGTCCCTATTGCCAGGGGCTTTCGTCCAAACCTGTCCAACAGAATTGCTGTTAATGTGAATGCTGGCATCTCTCCCACAGCATTAAGGAGCACACTGAGGTAAAGGTTGGTTTTAAGATTGACGACATTCAAGCTGAGCCCATAGTATACTACAGAGCACAAGAATTGGATGACCACTGTTAAAATTAGGCGCATCCGAGTAGTCGGTGATCGGATGACATCAAGGAGGGAACCTGTTATAGCCTCTGTTGTTGTTTTTTCTTTGTTATCCTGCATGTCATTTGAGATCTTGTCATTGTTATCGTCATCGTCGTCGAGGGCAAGGAGAATTCCATCAGGAAGGTGTTTCCCATTGCTCTGAGCAATGCTGCACATGACATCCATGGCATGGTTGATCCTACCGCGAATGAGGTACCACCGTGGGGATTCAGAAATGAAGGGGATGACTGCAAACAGGAAGAGGATCGAGGGAATGGAGGTCGCAATGTAGAGAGTGCGCCATGATGGAAAGATGTATGCTATGCCTGAAAGTATTGCAATTCCACAGGAGAAGAAATAGAAGGTCGACATTCCTGCTGCACCGCGCTTCGTTGGGCCAATAGGTTCAGTGGCGAGGACGAAGGCGCAAAGGCCCACCCCACCAGTACTGATGCCAGTGAAGAAACGAAGCACAGCATAGACCCAGTAGGCTGGTGATAAGGCCGTTAAGCAACCAAAAATGGCATTCAGGATGCAAACGACAGTCAGTGATCCTTTCCTTCCAAGGAAGGAATCTGAGAGATGACCAAATATTCCTGCACCTGAAACATTGACGATATTATTAGTCTGGAACTCTTACATGGTGCAAGTTTACAACACGTTTATGTGGAACACCCTTTGCTTCCTGTTAATCCATGTGGAGAGATCATGTAGTCAATTTAAAGCATCCAACTAAAAAGGAGAAGGGAACTTCAAGTTTGGCCATGAATACAAAGAAATTATATGTATGCCAAACGGCAGGGGTCCCTTGAGGTGAAACTTGGTTTCACCATGATTTATACTAATATTATTATCATTAATGTTAGTATGAGGAATAAAGGAAGGAAATTTTAAATCTATGACAAAATCATATGGAAGAGTAGAAAACAAAGCTATTTTGACAATGTTTTGTAGTAATACCATATTACTAAATGCTTGCAGGTCAATCAAGTTTTGAACCACATAAAGAATCCAGTGTAGGAAGCTTCAATAAAAGCAGCATAAATCAAGCACAGTCAGGAGCACCCCAGGAGAGAATTGTATCCGCTCCTCTTATTGTCTGCTCCTCTCCTCCATAAGAGAGTGATGCATGCAATATCTCCAATTTGTTATGTTTTGTTTTTTGTTGAGTTTTAATATGTATTTTATTTACACCCTCCCCCGCCCCCAAAAAAAAAAAAAAAAAAAAAACCTGCTATTAATTTTTTTACTACTAATTAATTAAGTTTATCAAATAATAATAATAATAATAAACATAGTAAATTAATATATTATAACAACAAATCAAGGTAAATATCCGCCAGTGTTACCCCCTTATATTCTGTCATAGATTTAAAATCTCCCTCAATAATAATAATAATAATAATAGATGGATAAGGCTTGTGTTGATTTTGAGTTACTATTGTGGTGTTTGGATGTGGGGCTGTATTTTTTTCTATTTTAATGAAAAAAGTCAAAGGACCAGCTATGCTACAAACAAAAGAGCCTTTGGTGTTTTCTGTTTGGGGAGGTGTAAATATGAAGATCATATTCATCATCATCATCATCTTGGATTAATGATTTTCATGTAATTTCTCAATACTTTGGAAAGACAGCCGAACAAAAAAACCCAAACACAAAGCCTGGAAAGGGATCCTCTCCCATGCCATTTAGCATCACCACCCCTAACTAGGATTCATTTCTCGGATGGATTACGTACGACAACTTAGAGAGTGGCTAAAGTTGGAATGACATTAGGGCTGACACATCAGCATCAAAAAAGTGATATGCATTTTTTGGGGATGTTTTTCACTTTTTGACACTGATGTGTCAGCCCTGATATCATTCCAACTTTAGCCACTCCCTAAGTTGTCCTACCAATCCTCTATGCACTTTTTCTTCTCAATTGCCCCCACCCTCCTTTTCTCTCACGTGCTCCACCCAACCCCATCACTCTCCCTCCTCTCTCTCTCTTCTCTACAAGTACAAGAGACGTGCTTCTTACTTATTTCTCTTTTCCACCTTTTCTTCCTCCAACGATTTTAATTCATACTAGTCTCACATGATCCTGCATTTGATCCACTTATTCCACTCTCACTTTAACAAATGGTGGTCCCATGTGAGCCCAGCCTCAACAAAATCAACCCAATCCATTACCCACATAATCAATCTTTTCAGATTACTGTGAGATTGAAACAACTAATAAACATATTACAAGACTTAACCCACCAACATGAAATCATGAATAAGATGACCCAAAAACTAAGCAAGTTGAGAAGCAAGAATGCTGTTCAAAGACTCCCCAAAATTTCTTTTTTTTTTTTGCTCATCTAATTTCTAACCATCTAGACTAATTCTGAGCAGGTTATTAAAGATGGGTAGTTTTAAAGATTGAAGATTCAAGAAGAACATAATTAAAGTTTGATGGATTAAAAACTCACCGATCATGCAGCCGGCGAAGAAAGCCGACTGAGCCAATCCCACCATATACTTGTTCCCACAGATGAGCCCCCACTCCGACACCGTCGAGCTCCCGGTGCCGCCGACCCACTCCCAAGACCCGGGCTCCAAATCGCAGACGTTCTGCGCCGTGGAAGAACAGCCGGAGTGGACAACGCCGGCGGTGCAGCGCCAGGTGGGTTCCCGGTCGGCGAAGATCATGACCATGGTGTGAAAAGCTTCGAGAGCCCAAGCCAAGCTGGTTAGAATGAAGTGTCTGAGTTGCCAGGATCCGAACTCGCCGGAATATCTCTGGAGCATCTCATCGATACCCATTTTATGGTCATCGCCGGCGGGATTTTTGGCCGGAGGAAGGAGCGCCGATGTGAGGTCATGGTTATGGGAATTAGAGGACGGCGCGGGCATTTCTGTAACGTTTTCTGTTGTGAAAGAATCAAGAGCCGCGCAAGTTTGGGATGTTTTATAGGCGTCGTTGGGATATCCTTCCCGTATATACGCAAGTAAAAGTTAAAAGGAGGCTGCTTTGCAAGCCTTGTGTCACATAGTTGGAAACTTGTCATCATCTCAACCTTTGATTTATCCTTCTGATATATATTTTTTAAAAATTTTGAAAATTAATTTTTAATTGGTTTTAATTTTTTGGGGTGAAATTTGGTATGGAATAAACTCATGGTCCACAACTTATACGAGAGAAATATATTGAGAATCTGTACTATAAATGCATCTTATGCAGCGAAAGCAAAAGTTCTGTATCATACTATTATCCATAGGATCTAGTCTATTTTTTTTCATTTTTTTACTAAGAAAATTCCCTAAAAAATCCGTTTTTGACAATTGACATGTCGTTTTATGCGATTCCATATCAAAATTTTGAAGAAACAACTCTTTACAGCTATTATATTATGATAAAAACAATGAAAAAAAGAAAAAAGAAGACCCAATTTCCTTAAATTTTGAAGGAAACGGGCGTGGCAGATGAAAAGAAGATAAGCATGGTAGCCCCCGTGATCATGTCCTGGCGAGGCTCTTCTACGCTCAGCGTGGGAAAACGCCTAAGTCAAAGGGCAGCCACATCAGTGTCAGAAGTGATTTACACATGTCCC
>JAOXJP010221435.1:0-11696 GCA_025762735.1 Platanus orientalis | reverse complement strand
CGTGTCGGGTTCGGGTTGACACATATAGTGTTGTACCCCTAACTCGACCCGACATGAACCCGACCCGTGAACACGAATTGCCACCCCTAGATCTAATCATGATAAATTCAGGACTGACCTCATAAACGGGTTTTTCACAACAATCCTTTTGGTTCGCGAAAAAGGTGACTCCAAATTTCTTCTCTGCATGCAAAAGAAAAAAAATTTAGAAACAAATACAAACAACAACAAATTGCCAAAATTTATTCAAATAACAAGACCATACAATGTAACTGAATCAACCTCTAAATATAAACTCTTTCTAAATACAATAGGACTACACTTTAATGAAAATTTCAGAAGTAATTGATTAGAAGCTAATATTGTCTGTTTGTGGGACCATCTGGACTATACAGACATATGCATATTTCCAGCAATGGTCATAAATCTGGGTCCCTCTAGGGCTGGTCTAATGGGGTTAAAGCTTAAAACATAGCTTACAGGACAGCTTGGATGTGGGCCTTCTGGAACTCAGTTGCAAGCCTGGATTGATTTCAATCATGAGCGCAAATTGGGGTGCAGCTGCAGTCCCTAATGGTACCTTAAAGGCTAGTGGACACCTTTTTGCCTTTGTCCCCCAATTCTTTTGAGGCTTTTAAAGTGGATGTACTGTTCCATCCACTGGAGGGCATATATCCTTCATCCAAAAAGCCTCTCTACATGTGGTTTATGGTGACAAATCTAATAGCGGTGTCTGGAAAACCAAAGATATGAAGAGAGTAGGCAGGGTATATAGCCACTGATTGTCCTGCAGTTAAAACAACCTCATCTACAGGTCTCTATCACCAATCTGCTTACTCTCTTCATATCTTCTGTTTTCCAGATACCACTACCCAATTTTGGCTATATACCTTGCATACTCTCTTCATATCTTTACTGACTGCAAATACATATAATTATTAAATAAGGGTATATTTGATATAGAATAACTATTAAAATAATATAGAAGAAGTTTCAGATAAATCCAAGCTAAACTTTCGGAATTCAGCATAACCAGGTAAAATTTGTAGCCTAAACCAACACCAGTAGTAAAAAGCATCTCAAATTTCAGAACGTTTGACATAAAACTAATGGTTACTTTTAGTGGTTTCAAACAATTTGCTCCTTCCATGAATAAGACAAAAGCTACTCAAACATATTGTAATGCAAGTCTTGATTTCAAATATACCCACTTTAAATGTTGTGTCAGTCATTGCATCAGTTCATTACTAAAGCATGTTGTAGAAATGTATGGATATGTACTTTTGCAAAAATATTGGAACTTCAGAAACATTGTGTAACCAAGAAATTTATATTGAATTAAAGAAAATTATAAAAGAAGCACCAAAAGAATTGTGGTCGGATGAAGAAAGACCACTTTATGTAGTTAAAGAAGTGCGTACATCCAAGAAGAAGGGTGATTTTAGCATTTGAAAAATCAAGGAAAAGGAATATATCTCTCATGCTGACCATTTTCTAATTGGTGAGATATGAGGTAGGTGGCGTTTTTGTGGCCTCCATCAGAGCTACTGAGTCTGGTAGGCGTTGCAAGCTAATTATGAGATAATCAAACTAAACTTAACCCTGAAATGGAAAATGGCAAACCGAACTACATTGGTTGGTTCAACCAGATCAATGGAAGAAAGTTATCTTACTGAATATGAAGTCGACTCCTGCTTCGGAATTATTAGCATAAGAATATGAAAAACCCTGTTTTTCTGCAATTAGCATAGTTAATTTGATCAAATCAGTGCAACATGCGAGTTTTGTACTGACATGTACTTTCTCTTTGTTGGTCAGCTGTTTTTTCGCTTTTTATGCTCATATGGTGCACACTTGACGAATTTGGAAGAGGCCACTTTCAACTTGATTTATTTTTGCCTTTTTTTCTGTTCATGCAAGCTTTAGTATTAATTACAAGAAGATACAAATACAATGGTACAAGCACAAAAGGTCCCATAGAGGGGGAAAAGTGATGTGGGAGCAACCATGTGCAACAAGAAGAAATTAGATGATCATGGGTAATCATGGGGGTTTCTAAACGGGGGTTTTCTAGAGTCTCTTAAATTAGAAACAAGTACTTTTAGGTGATACTTGAGAAATGGTTTTTGTTTTTCGAAGTTTCTAACGTAGGGGGTTTCTAAACGGGGGTTTTGTATTTTATAAAGGGGGGAATGCCCCCAACGACTGAATCAATGAAGGATTAAATTTTTTTTGAGTGTGAAGACATTTCTTCCTCAGAAATTCTCCTAAACCCTAGCTGTGGGTTTTGGGAGATTCTTGTGCATGCGATCAGTTCTTTCAAGTGTTCTAATGATTGCTGCCTCTCTAAAATACATCCCCACATGTCCTGCTGGATTCTAGGAGGCTTTAGCTTTGGGTTAACGTGAGTTTCTCTACTGTTGGTTCTTGGATCTGTTACACCAGCTGTCGTGGGGTTGTTTTCATCTATTCATAGTTGCTGAATCTCATCAAGCTAGCTGTTCTTGTTGCAGATAAGTTTCCCTCTTTTTCTTATGGTTTTCTGGAGCTGTTCTTTTCATACAGAACTCTGGTCTATTTGCTCTCAGTCCTGGTTCTCATTCTGCCTGAGTTTATTCATGTTTCTAAGTGTTATTCAGTCTCATAATTCTGCTGGAATCATAGTACATAAGCTCCTAGTTGCTTGGAGTTCCAATCTCTGCTTTCAAAGCTGTTTTGACCACTCTGTTGTCCTATGAATGCAAAAGTCAGACCTGAGTTTTGTTCAGTTTATATACTTGTCCTATTCTGTTTTATCTCTTTTGGAGGGATCAATCCTGAGGCATAAATCTATACAACTGTCAAATTTCAGCCTGATTGATTGATTATGTGTAAAGTTTTTATTCAAGTTAGTCTGCAGCCAGAAATTTCCAGCAACTGACTTTTATTTGTTTGACACCTTTAGACTCATCTGTTTACACTGAAATTTGGTGGGTTGTTTCTTCATTCAAAGGTTTATAACTCTGTAAAATCTTAACATATGCTGACTAATATGTTGAGATTTCTAGTGGGTTATTTGCTGTGCCTGAGTTATCAGAATTGACCTCTTATTAGTTTGCTTAATTTCTGTGGTTTAAACTTCTTCTTTAGCATTCTTTGGGCCCATTACTTGCAGGTGGGTTTAACTCAAAAACCATCCTGCATCAGAAAATCACCAAGAAAGTTATGTTACAGGAATTATGTTTTGCATCCATGACAAAATCTTTAGACTGTTGTGAATCTTTAAAGACAGAGAAAAGTGTGTGGTCCACACAGACTCATGTGTACTACAAGTACACAACCACATGCCTCTAGTGGAAACCAACTTGAAAGGCACATATTGTAGTTAATAAATGTGGAGAATACAATGCTAAAAACCCAGAATATGGGTTGTATACATGGTCTGAAAAGAGCAGGTAATAAAGTTCCAACTTGTTATTAAGGTATTGATAATACTTTTTTTTTGTTGATCAATAACCACAGTAAATTATATTAATATCAAAATTTAGTAAATATACAGTGGACTGTCAAGGTTTACATGGGCCTGAATACAAAGAATCTCTCATAACTCCACTCTTAGCAAGGGAATCAGCAAGATCATTTTGAGAACTCGGCACAAGAGAGAATGAAGGTTTCAACTCTTGTACCAAGTCTCTAATTTCATGTATGAATCTAGCTAAATGCCAAGAACCCATACATATACCTTCTCCCCAACTAATGATTGAAGATGAATCACCTTCAACAATAACCCCTGTCATACCCAATTCTCTTAGACTTCTCAACCCGTGAGCTAGAGCCAAAACCTCCGCCATAGAAGAGTCGCAAACTCTAGCCAAGCCTGAATACGCCCACAATACATCTACATTTTTCTCACTGCTCCTCCAAATCCACCTGGACCTGGGTTTCCTAAGCTAGATCCATGGAAATTTAGCTTAAATAAACCCCTAGATGGTGGATCCCAACCAGTAACAGCAGCACCAACCTTTAATTTGGCCCTTAACGAGTCACATGCCTTCCAATCCCGGTATATATCCACAAGTTGAATGCCTTATAAAATTTTCTGACACCATCACCCATTTGGAAACCTCCAAATTTTTTTTTTTTTGATGAATGAAACCTCCAATTTTATGGACTCCACTACCATCATCAAACCTTTCCTCTTGTCATAAAAAATACTATGATTTCTTTTGATCCATATGCCCCAAAGGACCCCATGAATTAAACTTTTGCATATTATCCTGCCATGCATTCTCAAGAAATCTCCATTCCATTGGCATATAAGATCTCAAACCTCCATCGGCATCACCCAACTCACTCCCATGAGAGAGAAGAAATGGAATGAGAAAATTTACAATGTATGAATAAATGGCTAACTATTTCCGCTTCTTCCAAGCACAAAATATACATGTTTGGAGAGATCATCATGTATGGCCTTCTTCTTTGTAAGACATCATTAGTATTCACCTTATTTAGAGCCACCAACCACACAAATGCCTTAATCTTATGAGGAGCCAAAGGGAACCAAATCTTCTTCAAAGGGAAAGGAACTTGAGATGAATGAGAAAAAGCAAGGCTCTAAAAAAGGATTCGGAGGAAAACACACCCGAAGGTTCCGAAGGCCTAATTAAACAATTTTGATCATAATTAGAAACAAAGACATTTTAAGGGATTCCTTGAAAGACTAATAACTCTTTTTCCCATTGAAATAAAGGTAGACATAATGAAAGATTTCATACCATTCCTTGTGAGGAAGAAGATATTACATCCCTAATAAAAACATTCTTAGAGGAGCAAACTTGAAATAATCTTAGAAACGACACATTGAGAGGAGATTCTCCCCACCATATGTCTTTCCAAAATCTTATTGAGTCCCCCCTGCCCACATCAAATCTAAAGAAAGGAGTTATCAATGGGAGTAAAGAGACAATAGTTTTCCAAAGACTTTGACAAGAGGCTTGTGGAAGGGAGCAAGGCCATCCATTTGGAGATGTTCCATGCCTACTAGCTATGATAGAAAGCCATATGTTACCTCTCTCATTGATGAACCTCCATATCCATTTTCCTAACAAAGCCAAATTCTTTTCTTCAAGCTTCCCAAGACCCAGTCCACCATCTTCCTTAGTCCTACAAACCTTCTCCCACTTCACAAGGTGATCCTTTTTCTCTCTTTCCCATTCCCACATAAAATCTCTTTGGATCTTTTCCATCTTATCCACCACTTTCCTTGGCATTTTGTACAAAGACATGTAGTATATTGGGATGTTAGGAAAAGCTTAAATTATTAAAGTAATTCGCCCCCCTAAAGAGATATATCTTTTCTTCCATGAAGCACACTTCTTGTTGTATTGTTCCATAACTAGATCCCAAAAACTAACCGACTTAGGGTTTCCTCCCAACGGCAATCCCAAGAACTTAATTGGCAATCTCTCAGTTTTGCATCCCATAATTTTTGCAAATTGCTCAAGATCCTCCTCCAAATTAATCCCTGATAGGCTTGATTTACCAAGGTTGAACTTTAGCCAAAATATTGCTTCAAAACATTTGAGAATATATTTCATGATTTGCACACATGAGCCATTGGGTTCCAATAATAGAATAATATCATCGGCGAATTGTAAATAGGAAACTCTTTCATGTCTCCCAATCTTAAAACCCATAATAATACCATTCATTTCAGCTTTAGTGAGAATAGCACTCAATGTATCAACAACAAAGGGTAAATAGCAATAGGGACTACGTGTCACCTTGTCGTAAACCGCTTGAGAATAGGAAGAATCCTTTGGAACATCCATTTATGAGGACAAAGAAATAAGGACTTTCCACACCCTTTTTTAATAAGCACTGTCCAAAAATCTCTAGTCCAGTCTATCATAAGCCTTTTCCATATCTAATTTGCATATTACCCTGGGCTAACCAGATTCCCATCTTTCATCAACACATTCATTATCATTATTCCATCCAAAATTTGTCTCCCTTTAGCAAAAGCCCCTTGAGTCATGGGACAATATTTTCAACACTTCCTGTAACCGATTGGTTAGCATTTTTGCCATGATTTTATACAAGCTCCCAACAAGGCTTATTGGCCTGTACTTAGCTACACATTCAGCACCTTCTTTTTTCGGAATGAGCATAAGGAAAGTGGCATTGTTCCCTTTGTCAATTATCCCTGTATTGTGAAACTCTAGAAAAGCATTCATAAGATCATCTTTGATAATTTCCTAGCATTCTTGATAAAATATAGTAGAGAAACCATCTGGGCTAGGAGATTTTTCTTCCTCCAAGTTAAATATCACCTTTTTAACTGCAGAAATCTCAAAAGGTCTCTTACGCCATCGTGCACTTTCCCCTGGGAGTTGGGAATAATGTAGATTTACCACATCCGGTCTTCCACTATCATCACATGTATGAAGCTTCTGGAAATAATTGCAAATTTCATTTGCTACCTCTTCTTGATTTTTCACATCCATTTCCCATTTTAACTTGAGATATCATATTCTTCCTTTTCCTCCCATTAACCGTTCTATGAAAAAAAAATGTGTTACAATCACCTTCCTTTAGCAATTTAACACGAAGTTTTTGCCTCCCACAAATCTCCTCCTTGCGCAAGATGTCTTGCATCTCAACTTGAAGCATTTTCCTCTCTTCTGCTATATCACCACTCTCATAATTCAAACCATCCAGATCTTCTTCCATAGCATCAAGTCTTTTAAGACTATTCCAAACTTTTGATTTTTTTTCTTCATGTTGACCGAATACCTCCTTATTCCATATTTTGAACTTCCCTTTTATAAATTACAACTTTTTAAGGAAACCATACCCGGCTCTTCCCCAAGTCTTTTCTTCTTTCCACCATCCCTCAATTAATTCATTAGAAGAATTATGGAGAATCCACATATTCTCAAATCTGAATGGAAAATGGCCACCCATCCTAGGATATAATAAATTATTATGGGCCAATGATCAGATGTGATTCTTAAAAGTACCTCTTGAATAAAATTAGGAAAGTAATCTTCCAAATCTGGCGAAGTAAGGAATCAATCAAGTCTGCACATGAATGGGTTATCTTGGTTGTTTGATAAAGTGTATTTAGTAGAAATCAAAGGGCTATCCCTCAATCCACTCCTCTGGATAAAATCATCAAATAGCCTCATGCTTTTAATAACTTGGCAACCACCTTTTTTTTTTCTTCAATTGGGAATCTAATCACATTAAAATCTCCCCCATGCACCAAAGTTTAGCTAATCCCACTTGAATTATATCTAATTCCTCCCACAACCGCATACGATTGCGAGCTAAATTAGAACCATATATACCAGAGAAAACCATTCAAAGGAGCTTACCATGTCTTCAAATAAAATTGAGATGGAAAAGTTGCCTTTCTTCTCATCTATTTTTGAAACAATGGATGGATCCCAAACAACCAGAATTCCTCCTGCCGAACCCACAACTGGCAACTCCATCCACTCTGACAACCGCCTATCGCAGAAGCTGTGAATGAGTCGAGATGAAATGGATTCCATTTTAGTTTCTTAGAATACAACCAAATCTGGATTTGCCTTATGCATGCACTCTTCTAATGATCTTCTTTTTCTCAACTCTCCCCAATCCTCTTATATTCCATGATAGAATTTTCATTTGTTCACCTTACAATTTCCCCCAACTTCTAATTGCTCATTGCCATTACGTCCTTTACCTTTTATTGTCCTCACCTCCTTCAATTACCATTCAAGATTTTTCAATTCTCTTTCCCTTTCCACCTTTATTTACTTTCTGTCCCATTGTCATATCATCCTTGTCAAGATAGCTAGAGAGTAGAACCTCTTGTCCTTCATCGTCCCTAATCTCAAACCCCATTTTCTCAGCCATATAATCCACCCCTTCATGCCCAAGCTACTATCATTATCCCTTCTATGATTATCATCAATTTCATTCCTAGAGAGATGTAATTGGTAGCAATCAATCATGCAAATAAGAATTTTTTATCTTGTTGGGCTAGCGTAAACATTAGGATATTGGACAGAGGAAGGAACAAAAGATACATTAAAACCAGAAGAAGAGGCTGAATTTTTTAAGTTATAATACATACCTGATATCCACAAAGAAGCAGATGCTCCCCTTCTTTTCCCATTGAGATTATGGCACCCTATCAATTATATCTCCATTCGATGCCTGGATCAACTACCTTTTTTTGATAAGAGAAATCTCATTAAGAGAAAAAGGATGAGAGATCTCCAAAGACAAGAACAAATGAAAGCAACAAAAAACAAACAGGAAACTAATTACATAAGAAAATATTAAGCTATTCCCTTTTAGCAGTTACCGCTAAATAATCCTCCGCAAGCTTGTAATTGAGGCCCCAAAAACACATGATATCCTTAGCCTACTTATAAATATTCAAGGATGGCTCCGCGTACCCTTCGAACACCCATCAGTTCCTTTCTAACCAAATGCACCAATAAATAGCCGGACTAAAGAGCTCCCACAAGACCTGCCCCCAAGAAGTCATTAGGGAAAACCCAGGTTAGGATCAACTACCTCCACCACCGAAAATAGGTTAGGGATATCCCTTACAATGGTTGATCTTGTCTCTTCCATCTTCTCGTCAAACGATACATATTCTTCCTTCATTATCCCATCCCTCTTATTTGAATCATCCAACAAAAATGTCCTCTCCCTTTGCTGATCTTCAAGGTGATTTTGTATTTCTGAATCCACATTCTTCCCAAGAGAAGCCCTTGAATAGCTCTAAAACTCACCAAATTTCTCGTATATGTTGCTGAGTTTCTTCAGCAATGCTTTGGCGGCTTTCGGCAACGTACTACCACCAGATGGAGTTTGAAAACTCACCCCTTCTTGAACTCTCGGAGTCAAGTCCTCCATTTCCGGTGAAGAGAACCGAGATGACCCAAAATCCCAAGTATTCGTTAGAGTTTCGTCGACACCTTTGAGATATCTCCTCTCCATTGAAGAAGACAAGGGTTCGTAACCTTGCTTTATGAGGTGAGTATCGACTATTTGTTCAGCCCATGGGTTATGTTTGGGTAGATATATTGGTTTAGGTTTAGATCCATTATTAAACCGGTTCGACCTGGGCCTATTATATATATATTTTTATGAGAAAAAAAGACTTTATTGCTTAAAGAAGAAAAGAAAAATAAAAAACAGGGGATGAGAAATCCCCAAAGAAGCTAAGCAGAAAAGAACAAAGAAACCCCGTAAGGGCTCGGCCAAAAACAAAATAGGCCAAAACAAAACCCACAAGAAATCTCAGGCACACCCAATGATACTAACCCAATCCCTCATAAGAGAACCATTAGAAATACCATCAAACCCTTTACAACACCTCGCCCAGAATAGAATTAGCTCTTTGGCTCTCCTATACACTTGAAAAGCTGGTTCGAAATAAGATTTGAATAACCGATTATTCCTTTCCCACCAAATTGTCCAACAGACCATAGCAGGAACCAACCTCCAAATCCTTCTCCCAAGGAGAGTGAAAGCCGGAATTCTCCATCCTTGAAGCAGTAGCGATAAGGACGAGGGAGCAATGAAAGTGGCACCAAAGTCTCTTATAATATAGCACCACATGTCCCACGAGAAGGGACAATGAATCAACAAGTGGGACGTTGATTCCGCTTCCTAATAACAAAAGAGACATACAATAGGGAGGATGAAGCCTTTACGCTATAACATATCCATTGTAGAGATCTTTTCTAGGGTTGCTATCCACATAAAAAATTGGACCTTCAAGGGGGGCAGCATTATTCCAAACTGACTTCCAAGGGCCTGGCACCTCGTTAGCATCGGCCACATGCTCATAGCAAGATTTAACCGAAAATGAGCCCTCCAAGCCCTTTCTCCACACCCACCGGTCCTCCTCACTATAATTTATCCGAACACCCTGAAGAAAGTTCAAGAACACGATAAGCCTCGAGATCTCCCAATCAAAAGCTACACGTTTGAGCCTAGGCAGCCACATTACAGTCCCCCCTTGGATAGACAAGTTTGCCACCACAACTGAACCAAGGTCCCTTGCCATAGCATAGATCTTAGGAAACTCCACCATCAGAGGCCTCACCCCACACCACAAATCCACCCAAAACTTAATGCTCCTTCCATCACCAACCTCGAAGGACAAGCCATGCTTAAACAAGGGGAGATACTTCAATATGCCCCTCAAGGGGCCACACCCATAAGCCCCCCTTGAAATGGCCGGGGTCCGGTCATTAATCGCACCATGTCTAACAACCACCAAATGTCTCCATAAATAACCATCACTCTCCCCAAACCTCCAGAGCCATTTGCATAACAAATTCATAAGATGCAAACTCCGGAAAACCGTACGTCCCTTCTCCTTTAGCATGCATACCTTATCCCAAGCTACCAAGTGAAAGCCACCTTCCTCTTTATCCCTCTTATAGAGAAAATCCCGTTGAATTTGCTCCATGGCCTTGCATACTGACATTGGAGCGACAAATAATGAGAGGAAATACGTTGGAATGCTAGCTAGAGATGCTTTAATCAGGGTGAGGTGACCCCCTTTAAACAAATAACGAGCTTTCCACCCAACTAAATGCTTCTTCATCCCGTCTAAAATCGGATCCCAAACATCTTTCTGCTTGAAAGTGGATCCGATGGGCATTTTAAGATAAGAGGATGGGAGACCCCCCATACAACAACCAAGGTCCGCCGCCAACTGATCCAAATGCTGGACTTCTACGGCAATCAGCGAGCTCTTTGTCAGGTTGAGCTTTAGGCCTGACACTATCTTGAAGCATCTGAGCACACACTTGAGCATCCTAATCTGACGCTAGGAATTATCACAAAAGATAATAGTATTATCGGTAAGCTGGAGATGGGACACCATAAAATCCTCGCCGCCCTGGGAGAAGCCTTCGATTATACCCTCTTCCGTAGCCTTCCCAAGTAAACCCCCCAACACTTCAACCACTAGTAAGAACAAGAGCGGAGAAAGAGGGTCCCCCTGGCGCAAGCCCTTGGAACACCCAAAATGGCCTTTAGGCACCCCGTTCACCAGAACAGAAAAAGAAGCCAAATTGACATACTTCAAAATCCACTCCCTCCAATGAACCCCGAAACCACATCTCCTTAACACGTATAGGAGAAACTCCCAGTTGACGTGATCATAGGATTTTTCGAGATCCAGTTTAACCGCCACCCCTACCCGCCCTTCATTAATACGAGCATCAATAACTTCGTTTGCGCACAACACCCCGTCCACCATGTTCCTACCTTTCAAAAAAACACCTTGTTCCTTCGGCACTAAACCAGGGAGAACTTCCATTTAGGGATGCAAATGAGCCGGATTTGATGCGGATATTTAGTATATCCGAATTTGGTTCATTTATAATCGAATATTTTTAAACAAACGGATATTTAATCGAGCCGGATATATATATGTTCATATTCGTATCTGTTAAGATAGTCGAATATCGGATATGAAAACGGATATATCCGATTAAACATATTCATTAAGTTAGGTTAACATGTTTGTATATGTTAGGTTAGGATTAATGTTAAAAGTGATGCAACATTACCTACAATAGTGTTTAAAAAATAAAATAACTTACAATATTATATAATATGACAATTAATTTAAACGAGTCATTAAGTACTTTACACACACACACACACACACACATATATATATATATATA
>JAOXJP010221424.1:0-11697 GCA_025762735.1 Platanus orientalis | reverse complement strand
CATTTGAGTTTCCCAAGGCTTTTGTAGCCACAATGGGATGGTTTGTAATGAACTGATTCAGATTTGCACCAATTTGTGCTTGATAATGTAAGCCATTTCATTTTATAGAAAAACCTAAGATGACTTCATTTTTAATTGTACTTAACAAATCAGTATGAATTTGAATGAGTTAATTAGAAACAATCACCTCATGAATACAAATGCCTTGAGAAACTCAAATGAAATGATTACATTACAGGTGGCTGCCAACAAGCTATTAATGTCTTTTCATGATTTATATCCGCAAGATTGTTAACATGCAGAAGCTATGGAAGCCCTCTTTTAATTTAAAGAATTACAATTTCAATATAATAAAAATCATGTCTTATAGCAGATCCTAAAGAGGTTTTGATAGTCAATATTGTGCAAAGCAGAGGGATTGAGAGTCATATGCAGAACTCAATATTGATAGTCAATATTGGTAGAGATATTTAGGCATCCCCTCTCTCTCTCTCTCTCTCTTTCTTCCCTTTTTTATGATATTCCTTTTTTTACGATAGGTAATGAGGCAATTTTATTAAAAACTAAGACATCATGAATAGTGCATCCCAAATAAAAAGAGAGAAAAAACAACAAATCCCATAAATACATTACAATGTCATCCCAATTAAAAACCAATTGAAACTAAAATTAATGTTTTGTCCAAGATGTATCATTCGCCCCCTCACTGGGGTATGTGGGTCCCATGCACTTTTTGAAAAAATGTTATGCATGGGGCCCACACACCCTTGTGAGGGATGGAGGATTGTGTTTGCTCCCCTAAATACCGCTAACCGCCGCTCCCCATCAAGGGGGTGAACACATTAGTGCCGAAAAGTGATTTACACTTTTTGGGGGTGCATTTCACTTTTCGATGCTGATGTGCCCACCCCCCGACGGGGAGCAGATGATAGTGTTAGTTAAGGGGAGTGGACACAATCTTCTTTGCCTGTGTGGGGGCGAGCATACATCCAGGGGCAGAGCTACATAGGGGCAAGGGTAGGAAACTGCTCCCCCCTCCCCACACATATTCCACAAAAAAACCCAACTTCTTCTTCTTTTTTATATTTTGTATATATTTTTTGTTCTACATGTGTCCCACCTTTTTGGTTAATGCATTTTTCTTTAATTTTGTTGTTTATTGGTTCTACTCTTTAACCCTTCTCTCACTCTTCTCCCCAAACCCCTTTTGGTCAGCCCCCTCTACCTCTACTCCACTGACCACCGGATTTCTCTCTCACACTCTCTCTATCTATCTCAAGTCGGTCTTATACACCCCTTTCCTCTCTCTCTCTCTCTCTCTCTCTCTCTCTCTCTCTCTCTCTCTCTCTCTCTCTCTCTCTCTCTCTCTCTCTTTCCATTACTCTCGACTCCACCTGACTCTACCACCTGTTGTGCTTAGGGCCGATGATCTTCCCCCTTCAAATCAGCGGGGATGATGAGAATAAATCAACACAACTGAACTTTATCTATTGTGACCCCTTTATGATATCTTTTAGTGTTTGAACCCCACAAGACTTTTCTATAACTTGAAAAATCTTAACCGGTGACTTTTCCCTTTGCGAATCATTGGCGACGATGAAAAGAAGTCATCATCAATGATATTTCGAACACTATTTTCACCGCCAACAATTTTTTTACAAGTATGTGCCTTTTTGTCTTTTCATCGCCAATTTTCTTTAGAGATCGATTTTTTAGGGATTATAAGGTTTTGTTAAAAAAAAAAGGAGATCATTACTCAAGGTTGGTTGGTGTGAAAATCAGTAGAGAAAGAGAGTAGAAAATTATAGAAAAACAAGTCAAAATGGCTAATTTTGATCTTGAGAAGGCCCTAGTAAGTAGGGCTTCTCCTTTATATCGATTTTGGCTTTTAGGTCTTGGTAGGGTTGTTGTAAAATTTCCTTTTTTGAGAGTGATCACTATTATCTGTTGTGATAACTAGGGGATTGTTTCTTTTACTTGTTATGTGGGTTTCTTTGATACTTTTTAATGGCGATAGTTTGTAAAATTGTTCGCTTGTGCATAATTGTAGGTCCTGGATTTTAGGGTTTTTAGGGGCTCCGTGTTGGTTGTACAGATAATGACGACGACAATAATAGTATTTTTTTATGATCTCTTATGTGGGAAGATTCAGGCTTTTGTATTTTGGGTAGAGTGTGTAATAAATTGTAAATTATTATTTCAACATGGTCAAGGTTACGATAGTGTTAATAAAATGCATGATGAATTTAATAACTTCAAAGCACTCATTATGAAAGAAAATGCAAATGTATTCTGCATTCATTGTTTTGCATATCAACTTTAATTGATGTTGGTTGTTGTTGTAAGAAATCACTACCAAATCAACTCACTTTTTATTGTTATTTCAATTACAGTGAATATTGTTCAAGTGTCGTGCAAACAAAATAACATTTTTCATGATAAACAAGTTGTTAATATTTTTTTGAAGAAGTTAATAATGGTGAACTTTTAACTAAAAGGGATTTAAATCAAGAAACTACTATTATGGACTCACCTTGAAGCTCATTATGGTAAGCCTAACTACCATGTTTTTTTATGATTAAAGTACTTGATCATTGATGATCAAGAGAGCTTAACCTTTGAACAAAAAGTCGAAGCAAATGCTCTGTTAGATTTATTGCAATGATTTGAGTTTGTATTCAACTTGTATTTAATGAAAAATATATTCGGGATTACTAATGAACTATCAAAGGCATTGCAGTGGAAAGAATAAGATATTGTGAATGTCATGACTTTAGTGAAGATTTCCAAAGAAAGACTCCCAGAAATGAGAGAAAATTGGTGGGATTCTTTATTAGGTGAAGTTTTTTTATTTTATAATAAAAATAAGATTATTGTTCATTGCATGGATGATAAGCATGTAGTCTGAAGATGTTCACAGTGTGAAGTTGAAGATCTAACAACTCTACATCTGTAATGCCCCGCTTTATACTATATGGGTAAAATTGTAATTTTACTTCTATAAGGGTAAAATTATCATTTATCATATTTTAAACAGATATTTGGTTGTTTAGAAACTTTTTGGACTAAGTTAGAAGTATAAAACCCAAGTTGGGGCTTTAAACGTGTCAAGTTCAAAAGTTATCCTAACTACGTAATTAGGGTGACTTCCAGAACCAACTGACACCAATCCTGAGTGAACTAGAGGGTGATCTATACCTTGTTTAAACGGTCTTCGAGTCTTCTTTTTAACGCAATAAACAGATCCCAATTTAGAGTTTTCTATAGAAAGTTATGGGTGTTTTCACGTGATATATTTTTATAGGGAAAAATCTTGACAGTTTCTGATTGTGTAGGTCGGACACCCCAAACACCACTCAAGCACCCGAGGTGCACCACTTGGGGTGCCCCAGCTCCTGAAGGTTGAAAAAAAGTACCCCGAAATTACCCCAAAATGTGATTTTACGATGTGACACTTACTCATTGGTTCCCCAAACGTGTGGGATCTCGTCATGGGCAAGTTATAACCCTACTAACACCTCAATTATGTCATTTTTGTCTCATTAAAACAAAGAGAGAAAGAGTTAGAGAGATTAGGGAACATTCTTAAGAAAAGTGTGGGAGTTTTTCTCCAATTGGAGCAAGGTGATTTGGAGAGGTGAAGTGAAAGCTCCATTGCCTAAAAACCTTTGGATTAAGCTTTTTGTAAGCAAATCTTGTATACTATGGATGATGTGATGAATTCTCCTTTTTTATTCTCTTAGATTTATGTGTTTTGGTTATAAAAACCTTTTGAAACCTCTAAAATGTTTATAAATCTTGGTCTAACTCTTTGAATATTCACCTTAAGCTTCTCTTGTAAGCAAATCTTGCATATTATGGATGATTTGGTGTATTCTCCTCATTGATTATTTTATATTTCTATGTTTTAATTATAGAAACTCTTTGAAATCTCTAAAAATAGGTGAAAACCTATGTTCTAAGCTATTGAACCTTGTGATTTCTAGATTCTAAGTTTCTCTAGTTAGTAAATATTGCTTACTAGGGGTGATTTGAGGTGAATCTCTATTATTATTTAAGATTATGTGAAGAGGCAAAGAGTGAGACGAGTTGAAGAGTTAGAGTCTCAGATGGAACAAAAGCACAAAACAACAAATATTGTCGAATGGTTATAAAATATTTTAATTAATGACGATGTGTTGTTTAACGCCATTAAAGTCATGTCATTAGTAGTGGTTTCTTACTAAACCACCACTAAAATTTCCTTTTAGCGGCATTAGCAAAAAGAGTCACTAAAAGTGTATTTTTCACGAGAAATAGTAGCAATGGTTGGTTGTTGCAGCTAAAACCTAGTTTAAAGAAAATCGTTACTATATTAAGCTAAGCTATAGCAGCGGTTTCTTAAATAACCACAACTAAAATAATAACGACACGTCACTAATAGTGGCGGTTAATTAACAACTGCTCCTGATAATAAACTTTAGTGTTACTTCCATTTACAACAAATGCAAAAAGTGTGAATTGGTATGGTAAAAATTTCACACCTTACACATGCAGTTGCGGTTTCTTACTAAACCACCAGTTCTAATATTTGTTTAGTGGTAGTTGTGAAAGAACGTCACTAAAAGTATAATGTTCACGAGAATTAGTAGCAATTGTTGTTGGTTAGGTGGCTACCACTAATAAACTGTAGCAAAACCTAGTTTTTTTTTTTGTAGTGAATATAGACTCAAAGGAACTTATACCTCAATTCCCATCTCTTGGAGTAGAGTCCTCAACCAGAGGGCTTCACAAACACCATGTGTCATGGATCGATATTTTGCTTTAGCACTGGATCTTGCAACAACTGATTGTTTTTTTACTTTGTCATATCACAAGTTTCCCACCTACAAATGAACAGTAACCTAAAGTAGATCTTTGATCTGTGATTGATCCTACCCAATATGCATCAGAATACACTTCAACTCTCATATGACCATTGTTGGAAAACAATAAGCTTTTTTTGGGAGCAGACTTCAAGTACCTCAGAATTAGAAAGGTAACCCACCAAATGGGGTGTTCTTGAAGCATGCATGAAGAGGCTAACAACTCCAACTGCAAAAGCTATTTCAAACTTAGTAAGTGCAAGATAAATAAGTTTCCCGTCTTGATCATTCAACCCATGGTTGAATTCAATAGGGGTTTTTGTAGGTTTGGCCCCTAATACCCTGTCTATGTTAGTAAATCTAGAATGTACTTTCTCTAAGATATGAAGATGCATTCCTAAGAACTAGCGCAATGTTCCAAAGTATTTTTTACCTTAAATTCACTATTAAGATGAGATTTCAACCTTCTTACTTCCTCTAAGTCATTTCCAGTAATCATTATATCGTCTACATACACAATGATTGCAGTTGTTTCCTTTAGTGTGTGTTTAATGAACAAGGTGTGATCGGCCTGTGATTGTTTGTATCCCAGCCTCTTCAAACTTTTATTAAACCTTTTAAACCAAGCCCTTGATGATTGCTTTAGCCCAAACACAAAAGGAAAATTCTGTAATTTTGGACATAAAGTTGTAAAATTACTAAAATACCCTTCTGATGTGTCAAAAAAATTCAAAATTTCTCATCCAAGTGTCTATGTATGCCAAGGTTCTACAATTAAAATTTCATGAATTTTGGATGAGATTTTCTAGTCAAAATCATGAAATTTCAAAAGACTCAAAAGGTTCTTTAATGGTGGATTTATGGAATCAACAAAGAATATTTTGAAATAAGAGAGAAGAAAGAAGGAAATCAATGGGGAAAGTTAGGGATTTTATAAGGGCTCCTATGGGGATCAAAACCCTAAAGAAAAAAAAATATGAAGAATAGGGAATTTTAAAAGGGGGCAATTTTCAAATTACATTAACATAGAAAATTCAAATCAAAATAAAGAATAGAGTCAATATAAATACCTCACAATAAGAAAATATGACAAGTAAATGCAATGGAAATTGTAGAATAAATTAAAGAAGGGAATGAACTAAATTACCTACTAAAAACACAAGTTATATACCTTTAATTTATGAGTGTTGTTGCAGTCCACAAATTCAGCATATACACAAGGGATGTGGGAAAAGAAAAGAAGAAGAAACTCATAAGAAGGAAAAATGGGGAGGAGGTCTCATGAATAGTAGATAAAGGAAGAGAGAGAAAGAAGTTGGAGGGATAGGGAAGAGGCAGCTCATGGCCCACCTAGAGGGAGAAGAGAGAGGAGTATAAGGGGAGCCAAGGAGTGGCATCAAGCCTCTAGAAGAGAGAGAAGAGGCCCCAGCCCACCTTGGAAAAAAAAACACCCAGATACAAAAACTTTAAATATTATTATTCACTGATTTATTCATAGGGTCGGGGTGCCTTTAAATAGGATTATAATCTTAAAAAAATTAGAAACTTAAAAAAAAAAAAAAAAAAACTACTAAAATCATGTAAACTTGTTATCCAAGTTTGCTAACCTGAGACCTAAAACAAGACTTTCCTATATTTTAAAACCTACTAGTAGCTTTAGGAAGCAAGGATGTCAACTAGCTCTTCTAGTAGGCCCCATTGTGTTGACTTTGATGTTCCATTAGAGGACAAAAGCCTAGCTATTGATCAGGCTAGTTTTCTCAAATTGTCCTTGACCATTTCATCCTTATTACACTTATATCCTTGAAAACAAAAAATCTTAATCTAACATTGGCACTATTAATCTTATTACAAAAATTACTCAACCCTTACAAGATCATAAATAACCCCACATAACATGTACATTTAAATATGACCCTCTTATGTGGGAGCACATTCATAAGTCTTGCCTGGTTGTTCACATCACTAAAGGGAGCACCATATACACTTCCTAGTGTAAATCACCATAAAAAAAATGCATTATTCACATCCAACTGCAGAGTAGTCATCCCTTATTAGTTGCAATAGACAATAATACCTTAATTGAGTTCATCTTTATCACAGGTGCAAAGGTTAAAATTTCTAGTTGTCTTTATACGATTGATCCTAGAGGGGGGCTGAATAGGATTTATCCAATTTTTAATTAATTAGTTCAATTATGCCCAATTTAACTTAGCTTGTGACATCAGGTTAGAAACCAATAAAAGTATCAACTTCCAAACCTCAATGATGTATACCATATGTAGAACAAAAGTAGTTCAGATGGGTGGAGGTGGGAACATATTTTTTGTCAGGGAGAAAAACTATGCAAACTAAATATATTTAAATAAGATATGGTATATTTTAGGTATGTCCTCATGATTTGTGAGAGGAAACCCTCATCATTGCCTCATGGGGTAAACCTCAATATATTGTAAAGAAATGTTCCCAATGTCTTGAAGCTAATGCAAAATGAAGGAAGATAGGGTGATGCAGCATGCATGCAGGTTTGTGAGTGTGTGCAATAAAAGATCAAGCAAGAACCACCATAGGTGATGTATCATTATAAACTAGATTCCTATCAACACCTTAGCATGTAGATTTAGTTGGGTCTCAGTTCGGTTTAGGTGTGCAATATAGAGTATTCAGGAAACAAAGTAAGAAACAAAATTTGAATCCTAAAGTGTCTTCAAATTCCCAACATGACTTAGGAAAACAATCATACCATAGTGCTAGCCAACATTTTATAACAATTCCAAAACATTATTAATGGGGTCTCAAAAAAAAATGCAACATGACAAAAGAACAAGGAACATGCCATAGAAAAGGTCCACTAAAGGCTAAGGGAAATAACATGGCTTTCCAATAAGATGGGAGATTGTTATGGACTGAGATCTCAAAAATCCAGCAAGTGACTTCTTTCAAACATTATAACAAACATATAGAAGTCACAAATAAAAAGGTAACTCAAAATATCAGAATCATTGGGTGGGAATGCACAAAATTATAAAGCTATTCACTGAAGTAAACAATGGAGGATTTCCTTAGGAAAATAGGGACTGCTGATCAGGATTTAAGCCACAAAAACCAACCCCAAATGCTCCTAGGTGTGTGCAACAAAACCACCAATTCCTCCCACAAAAGAGGATTAAAACGAGGCTAAACTTGGGTGATATTACCTGCAAAGAAAGTTGTTGAATCCCCCTTTGTTGTTGCTGCTAAATAGCCCTCAAACATTCACACAAACAACCACGGGTAATGTCACAATGAGAAAATAACACATTCTATCTATAATTTCTTATGTGCCACCCCACCTTGATGTTTGTTGTGCATCAAAACTTGAGATCTCCAACTTGGTGATGGGATTTGTTGTAAAAGTATTACTTAGAATGTTGTTGAAAATTTAACATAAACTAAAAGAGAGAGAGAGAATGAAGAATATATGATCATTTCAATTCAGAGGGAAGGGGTTAGCCTTCACCACCACTATTTCTTAGAGATGATCCAAGCCCTTTCCAGGGTTAAAGAATCCTTGGTGCAGGTCATACCAAGAAAAAGAGAGCATAAAACTTGATTTTATTCATTCATAATGAGGCTTAAGAGTGTGGGAGTCTTTTAAGTAGGCCTCCACACTTGAAAGTGGATTGTATCCGCTCCTCTCTGCACCTGTCAGGGGGAGGACACATCAGCACCGACAAGTGATTTTCACTTTTTGGGGGGGTTCATTTCACCTGTCGACGCTGATGTGCCCTCCCCTTGACATGGTGCAGAGAGGAGTAGACGATAAGAGGAGCAGATACAATCCACTCTCCCCACACCTAGGGCAACACATAAAAGGGTCTGAAAGACCATAATACCCTCATACAGATAAATCATCACTAAAATACCCTCAAGTCACTAAAAAGAACTCCCATACAATGTGACATAAAAAAGTACCAACATAATAAAAGTTAAGTCACAAAACATAAAATAGGTTTCTACGCATAAAATTAAACCCTCCAAATCTGAAAATAAAACCGAAAAAGTCTTTAATCAATGTAGATTACTCAAATAAATGTGGGCCCTTATCCAAATCATAACGAGGGCCCGGATCTCCTCCGTCTCCGCTGATAGGACTGAAAAGTACTGCCCCTCGCGGACCCGCTGTCCTCATCATAGGGTCGTTAAAAATTTCATTTGCTGAATAAAATAGTACATTAGTTTCTCAGCTACCTAAAGTGTAATTGAAGTTTTTGATGCAAACAACCCAGATGCCCTGTGTTGTGTATCCATAAACTTTTACCACCATGTAGATATATACTCTAGCTTTGGCAATGAAAAATGAATGAGAGAACAATCAAGAAGTCAAATTCATGCATTAGAAGAATAGGATTTAAGCATGAGAAACTAAAGTTTAGTGGCATTATAATTACAAATAATGAGAAAAACACACTGAAATTAATAGGTTGGGAAGAAACTTTAAGCTTACCCAAATGACAACTTTGATTCCCAACGTTTTTTTTCGCTATGTATAAGAAGGCTACTGTTCATGATGAGTATCTTCATGTAATTTATTGTCCTTACTTCAGATAATGTCTTCCCAAGTTAGCTAACTCTACCGAAAGTCACAGACTTGAGAAACTCCGAAGTATAATCTATCCCTCTAATGACCATTACAAAAATATATTCACTTCCTGTGAATAGGTATTGGCCAATGCAAGTAGTATCTCCCTCATGACTTGCAAACCACAAACTTGTGCTCCAGTTTACATAGGAAATTTTACTGAGCAAAGCATAATTTCAGTGACACCAAGCAATGATTTACATAGAAAAAATAATAAGCAAACCACAATTATAAAAATTTCAAGCTCTAGACCAACACATCACTGCTATGATGCATAGGCGAAGGAATAATAAAATATGGCTTTTACCATTTTATTTTTTTTATAAAAGAGAAATTTAATAAAGGGTATAAGGTATCCCCAAATATGGCTTTACCATTTACCAATATATATATATATATGGCTCTACCATTTATGATGCACAATTGAAAGTCATCGATTTGAACATCTTTGCAACTTAAATTACTCAAAGGTCAAAGAATTTTTTTTGTTTTACTCAGAAATCAGAATAGTATCGTGTCACTTATGGATTGGAAGCCGTAGGCTTCTCCTACAGAGACTCAGTAGTACAATACTTACCCTTTCATCTCATCTTGGACTATGTGAGAACGAATCTCATGAGAACCGTGAAAACAGCACTAGAGGGGCTGACGCATCAGTACCGAAAAGTGATTTGCACTTTTTGGGGGGCACTTATCACTTTTTGGTGCTGATGTGTTCGTACCCTAATGCCGTTTTCACAGTTCTCACAAGATTCGTTCTCACCTAATTTTTAGTGCAAGCACACCACTCTTATTTATATCTATTACCACATAAAACCTCTACTCACAGTACAAGACAAGTGCTTTCACACCGCTGCACTTGTAAGGGATTTTGTTGATTTTTTTTTTTCCATAGTTACTAGAACCAGAAGCGCAAATTAGAAGTGGAAAGTGAGGTTCAATAAATCCTTAAAAAGCGATAAACGAAAAATAATAATAACTTAAATAACTATAAATTATAATCAATAATTTTAATTATAATATAAAATAAATAAATAAACTTAAAAAAGTACAAACAAACCTAAATATTATATTATGTAAATACAAAAAATTATGACATATATATCAATATGTAAACCATTTGTTTTTATTATGGCCAACTGTATCTTATATTTTATTATACATAAGATTTTTGTAAATAACTTATGTTGAGTCAAATTATAAAATATTTGGTATAAAATCATCAAATTTGCATCTTTTTTATTTGATTGAAATAAAATAATAAAAACAATAAATTTAATACTAAATCTTTTTTTAATAATATAATATTTTATTCATTGCTAACATAATAAGATTTACATTATTCAACATGTTCTCCAGATACTTTCACTCATCTTCTAAACAGTTTTCGCTACTTCCCACTACTTGGAGAAAATAAGCTTTTCAAACAAACATCGCAGACCAAGTTTTCCTGCA
This sequence comes from Platanus orientalis, assembly GCA_025762735.1. NCBI lineage: Eukaryota > Viridiplantae > Streptophyta > Magnoliopsida > Proteales > Platanaceae > Platanus > Platanus orientalis. Next base: position 777 of record JAOXJP010221424.1, on the reverse strand, counting down.
ACTATGATTTTTCATAACTTCCAATCTTATATACTTTCTTCTCAGAGCTTCATGAAATCCAAACTCTAGAATCCGCTGCTTGAAGTGAAGTTAGCATTTGATACGATCTGTTATGTTCATACTCGCAAAACCAAATAGGCAAGTGCGTAAGGCGCAGATCACCCTTCGTCAGCATTGGCAGGTTGAAACAGATAAAAATGGAATTCCCAATCATGTATCACATCACCCCCACCAACCCTAACCTCGTACCCAACAACGCCACCAACCTCCTCTCTCTCACTCTAAAAAGGACACGTACATCTCTTTTGGAGACACCCATCTCGTCCTCTTCCTGAGTCTGCTAATTCCGAGCCTGCACCTGTTTTCATGGAGACCCATGGAGCTTCTCCTATACCCTCTGAAATGAAGGCTTGGCGTTACGGAGAATACGGAGGCGTCGATGTTCTTAAATTTGATTCAAAAGTTTCGGTGCCTGATGTGAAGGAGGACCAGGTGCTGCTTAAGGTTGTCGCTGCTGCGCTTAACCCGGTTGATGCGAAGAGGATGCAGGGGATCTTTAAGGCAACTGATTCTCCTCTCCCTGTAAGTACTCTCTGTGCTTCATTTATCCGTGGCGAGTTTTCTAAATTTTTCTGTTTCTGCATTAAATTTGTGTTGTCTATGTGATTTTTGTAGTTTCTTGATTGCTACAGTGGGTGCTCTGATATTATTTCTAATATATATATATATATATATATATATATATATATATATATATATATATAGTGTTATAGTCCA
>JAOXJP010221413.1:0-11697 GCA_025762735.1 Platanus orientalis | reverse complement strand
TTTTGAACCTTGGATAGGTCTAGAGTTCAAACCTACATCTCAACATTATTATTTTTTTTTAAATTCATGGGCCGGCCGGAGGCCCGATCAATTAATGAGGGCTGGGCCTGGGCCTAAGTTTAAAAAAAGTTTACAGGCCTAAACCCCAGCTTGAGCCCAGTCTATAATTATAGGGCCGGGTTTGGGCCTACCATGGCCCGGGCTGGTAGGCCCAGGCCTGAGCCCAGCCCATGCCCACCCCTAATTATGGGCAATGCTTATAGTAGCGTTGTTGTCACAGTAAAGACTCATAGGAGTAGTACTAGGAAAACCAAGCTTAGATAGGAGGAGGTGCACCATAGAAGTTCACAAACACCATGGGTCATAAAGTGGAACTCCGCTTCAACACCATAATGAGCAACAACCAATGGTGTTTTACTTCGTCAGGTGACAAGGTTGCTTGCAACAAAAGTGCAATAACTAGAGGGTGATTGTCTATTAGATCGAGATCCATCCCAATCAACATTCCTATAAGCCTTAACACGTAAACCAATCTGCTTGGTATACAACAGTCCAACACCAGGATTATGTTTCAAGTATTGAAGGATGCGATAAACATCCTCAAGATGGACCATGGTAGGTGCATGCATACATTGGTTAACAACACTTACAGCACAAGCAATATTTGCCATTGTTAAAGTACGATAAGTCCACCAATAAGATACTGATACCAACCAGCAGCAATAAGCCTCTCACCAACTTCATTAGTAAAATGATGATTAGGATCAATAGACATTGCATTGGGTTTACAGCCCTTTATACCTGTTTCTGCTAAGAGATCTAAGTATATTTTCGCTGTGAAATAAAAGACCTTTCTTTGACCGAGCGACTTTAATGTCTGGAAAATAACATAACTCTTTTAAATCCTTAATCTCTAACTCCTGAGCCAACTAATGCTTCTACTGAGACATCTCAACAAGATCATTCTCAGTCACCACAATATCTTTATAAATAATGTGTGGTTTACATGACTCTGATGATACCCATACTTAAGTATTGCCAAACAAAACTGGTTGAACCAAGCCCGATGAGATTATTTCAAGCCATAAAGAGCTTTCTTTAACCTACAAACTTTGCTTTTAGAGGATGAGAGATTAAATCCACGAGGAAGCTTCATATAAACTTCTTCAACTAAATCACCATGCAAAAAGAAAATTTTCACATCAAAATGAAGAAGAGGCCAACCTTGGTTGGTAGTGAAAGACAATAAAACCCTAATAGAATTCAGCTTCACTATTAGAGAAAATGTCTCATAGTAATCAATGCCATAAGCCTTATGTATAACCTTTGGCAACTAGGTGAGTCTTGTATCTATCCATGTTATCATTATGTTTTAACTTTATAGTGTCAACCCACTTGCAATCATCAGGAACCTTAATTTTGGGGCAGATTAATAAGATCCCAAGTGCCATTCTTTTCAGGGCTAACATTTTCTTCTGCATGGCTACCTTCCACTATGATTGAGACAAAGCCTTTGCAACACTCCGAGGAATAGAAATTGAAAACAAACCAAGAGCAAAATGATGATAGGAAGAAGCCAACAAATGATAAGAAACATAGTTAGCAATATGATACTTGTTAAATGATCTAACACCCTTTCAAATAGCAATAGTGATGCTAGAGCATTTAGGAGCATCAAGAACAAATTAGATGATCATGGATGATCGTGTGCAATTCTTTTCTTTTGAGTTTTAATCCTGTAACTTGCTTTTACCCCTATTTTACAAGGTCAAAACTTTCCCTTTTAGCTAAATTTTGGTATCTTTAGAAAGGTTATTCAAATACCTTTCAAATGAGACCAAGATTGCGTAAATCCGAGGTGATTTGGTAAAATTTGGACCAAATTAGTAAAGGGTTATTAGTAGGTGATGGGAATTGAGTTTTTAGAAAGTTCTATTTGATATGTTGTTAGGAAGTCTTTGTAATACGTTTATTTAGTTTCTATTTTGAGTAATTCTTTTGATCTATAGGGTAGTTGGGTGGGAGAATAAAATATTTCTTATTTTGGAAAGTTTAGGATTTAGAAGTTTAGCTAAAGGGGTTAGTTTCTATTTCTTTTAAGGTAGTTTCTTGGCTACCAAACATTGTAGTCTATATAAGGGTTTACACCCAAATGAATTGAATAGAGAATTTTATGATGAAAAGTTATTGAAACCTCAAATGAAAGTTGGTGCTTCTTCAACCAATGGGGTTTGTGCTGTGGGATCTCTTGTAGCTAGTTTGTGCTGCTACAAGACCCTATTAGTGGTTGGTGCTGCTAATGCTTCTTCTCTTCTTCTTATTATTTTTCTTCTCTTCTTTATAATATTGTTCACATGTTACTGTTCACACACCTTATTCTTCTTTTTTTGTTTCTCTATATATTGGTTCTGGTTAACTCAACATCTGCTGCATTCTCCATTGATCTCGACTTTTTGTTTAAGCCTAGAAATCCTTGTTTGCTATTGATTCTAATTGTGGGAAACGAATCCAGGTTTGGTAATTTATATAAATTATATACTTAAGACTTGTCTGATCACCCTAAGATTTTTCATAAGACAATGACCTAACTTCCTACCAAATTGAGCTTTAATGGATAAGTCTAACCTCATTTTTGAGTAGTTTATATTCTGTCCGGCATCCTGATTTTTCTGGGTTTGCATTGGTGGCTTTTAAATACCTTCAAGGATTTATTCTAACTTGTTGGAATCTGTCCTACGATTCTATTGGGCCCATTACCCGCAGGTTTATAGCACCCCTAGGCTATCTTGCATCAGTTGGTATCAGAGCCAATCCCTAGAATATGGTTTTTGAAGTTAGAACTAAGTTTACTCTCTCATCCGGGAATGTAATCAAAGTTCTGATCAGTAATAAATATGATGAGATATGATGAGAATCTGATTTCTTCAAGTGTTGTGGGGAAAATCCTATTATATGTTGAAGATGAAAATTATTGTTGTTATTATGAGGAAGGTTTTATTGTTCAGTACTTCAGTTCCAAAGGGGACATTAAATGGATAGTGCTGAATGTAAAGTTTTTCCTTCGGACGATTATGAGGTGGTCTTCGGAAAGTAATGGATTGATGAAAGGAGTGCTAGCTATCAGCTTAAAACAAAGCCTTAACAAATCTTTATGTGTGGTGCATGTTATCAGCTTGAACCAAAGCCTTAACAATATACTCCAATTGTGCAATCCATTTGGGAGGAAACTACACAGGAGGAAATTCCTTTCATGCATGTTGAAGCTTCTGAGGATGATGAACCAGATGAACTCATCATGGAATCTTATAATGAACAACCATCGAAGGAGTAAGCCAGCAAAGAGGCAAAACAAGCCGTTCTTCACATCCTATTGTGAGATGGGACTGAAGTACTAGAATAGGTGGAGGGGATACCAATCATGCAGAAATTGTATCGTAAGTCTCCGTATAGATGCTATTTTGTCTGGAGAAAAATCTGGAGGGCTGGAGGCAGACATGCTTGTGATAAGCTCCAAGACCAAAAGCAAGGAGAATCTCACCGAGATATGTCAATAATTGCAATCATTACTGGAATACCAACAATAAGCACGACTACCAATCAAACAAGAAGGGCAATCACAACTCAACACTTGAAGCTTCACAAAGCGAAATCACAACAACAAGAGCTCCCCCACATGATTGTAAACTACTACAAAGTACCTTAATAGGCTGCTCCCAAGCATGAAACAATACCATAACAAGCCAAATAGCACCTGTACACAACGTCAAGCACAACCAGTTGTGAGAACCCCAAAAAATTGAGCTATAGCCGGCCGTGGACCACCACGTCAAGATGATATTCACCAATGGCAGCACATAGTCTCAAAAAATGTATAGAAACTACAACGATGTAAAGTATAGGACTCCACAGTCCATTATAAGCACCAAACAACCTCAGACTGTCTCATACTTCTCCAACAGAAGTCCCTGATATTTGCAGATGAAGATCGAACTTAACAAACTGTCCAAAACACACTGCTGCCAATCAATAGCCCCACACGCCATACAACAATAGCTATACACCAAGGCAACCTACACTGCCTTCGAGCACAATAAACAGGCAGAACCAACACAATACACTGCTGTAATAAACCACAATTAGCACAGAAGAACAGCCACGATTGCTCACACACCACCAGAAACAGCCACTAACAGAGAACCAAAGCAACTACAGGCACCAATAACAGCAAATAAAACACTGTATGGGCAAAAAACACCATACAGCGTGGCATTATTTTATTATTTTCTACATGTGTACATTTGGTATGGTATTAGTATACTATACTATAACATATAATGTATGTTTTATACATATTCTTATAAAAGTATTGGGAGAGTACACTACTCAGGCCATACGTTCTTTTCACTGCAATTCTTTTCTTCTTCTTCTTCTTTCCTCTACTTCTCTTCTTGCCAAACCTACATCTCCACTACACTCACCACATCAACCAAACCAACATGCTATCAGAGCACCAGTAGGAGACCAGCTCAAGCCAGAGGGTATGCTGACATCACTAAGCTGTACGACTGATGTCAGCAAGCCATATAGACAATACCCGTGAATATGTGAAATAATCTTTGTTTCTGGTATGTTTTGAGTTTAGGTGAATTGTTGTGGTTTGAAGAGATCATAGGTTTTTTTCCCCAAAAATTTGATTGAAACAGTCACGTCTATTTTTGGAAAGTTGGGAATGTGGGATCTCTATTCTCCATCTCGGGGGGGGGGGGTGCGAATGTTGTTTTACTTTTATATATGAGAGCATGGCAATATTTTTAAAATTTTCTACATTTATGAGTTTAGTATACTTATGATATTATACCATATCATTAAAAAAAAATTGTATAGTGTCTGCATTATACATATTCTAATAAAAGTAATGGTAGTGTATTCTACTCAGCCCATACATTTTTTTGCCCCAATTCTTGTCTTCTTCTTTCCTCTACTTTTCTTGCCAAACCCTACATCTTCACCACATTAACCAATTAACTGGACTGACATTTGCTCATCCATCCTAGATTGGGTTTTCATTTGTAAGAATTAATGGACTTGAACCAATTGGACTTTGGTGAAAATGGTATGTCTCTGATTTTGGAGGAGGCTTTAGATGTATAAGCTTGTATTTATTTACTTCTAGTACATTTTGACATGTATAGTAGGGAAAGTCATCCCTATTATACAATACTTATCAATGAAATCGTTTTTTGTTATTGATCAAAAGAAAAAAAGGGCATAAATTGGAATTTGAATATCATTGTAGTTTTGGAGGCTTGTTGAACAATTTACTTGGTTGTGAAACTACTCTCCATGGCTGCCATGAAGAGTTTGTATTTGGAGAAACTCCTCGGTTACAATGTAAAATCGTATAAGCTTGTATTTTTGTACTTCTAGTATGTTTTGACATGTATAGTAGGGAAATTCATCACTGTTATACATATTTATACTTATCAATGAAATCGTTGTTTGTTATTGATCAAAAGAAAAAAAAAGGCCGTAGATTGGAATTTGGATATGATTGCAGTTTTGGAGGCTTGTTGAACAATTTACTTGGTTCTGAAACTACTCTCCATGGCTGCCATGAAGAGTTTGTATTTTGAGAAACTCCTTGGTTACAATGTAAAATCGTAAATAGTTTGTTTTCATATTCAGAACCATTTATATGCTGTCAGAAGCTCCTCAGATATGGTATAGGAACTTCTTTACTATTTGGCATCAAAAGTTTCTACTTAGTAGATGGATCTAGTTGAGTTTGATGTTGGTTACTTTCATCTGTTTTACAGCTATTTCACTCCAGACACATATGCTAATGAACATTCAGCATGTGCTGCAAGGCTTGCGGCAGGATTGTGTGCTGATCTTGCTTCAGCAGTTATGTCTGGAAATGCCAAGAATGGCTTTGCTTTGGTACAGGGATAATTTTCAGTCATGTTATCAAGCCTTTCGTAAATGATGTTAAAGTAATGGGGAATGTTAAAGTATTTTGACTGGATTCTAACTTCAATGTTTTCACGGGTCAGGTTAGGCCTCCTGGTCATCATGCAGGTGTAAGGCAAGCGATGGGGTTCTGTCTCCACAACAATGCAGCGGTTGCTGCATTGGCAGCTCAGGGTTCAGGTGCCAAGAAAGTGCTAATTGTTGATTGGGTAATGTCAATTGTTCTTCTTATCTGTGATCTGCTTATATACTATGTTCTCTTTTTCAGCTAATTGTCTTTTTCTGTTGGTAAGCTGCACTCAAACATGCAGTCTCAAGGTCTCGTGGTTTCAGTGCAGTACACCAACTGATTGAGCTATGGGCTGTTTTCCATGTCTTGAGTCAGACTTGCTTTGGTATGCATGCAGTGCTTCAAAGTTATACACAATGAAGATGTTTCATGTTGTTTGCAGGACGTACATCATGGAAATGGCACACAAGAGATATTTGAGGGAAACAAATCGGTAAGGTCCGACGTAAGAAGATCCAGCTTAACATATGTAGGAGTTGATTAAAGTGAAATGGAGTGCTGATGGAAGTGGTCCTGGTATTAACTTAACCATTTTGGTTTTGGATTGAGGGGAGAGTGCCAAATACCAGTGCTGTATTAAGCTATTGGACATCTCCTAGCATGAGGTTCATACAACCAGGATTTCACTTTGTTAACTTCCTTTTTTTGTGTGGGTATCCCACAATATTAACTTGATATATTTTCAGCCATATATCCTCTCCTAGGAAACTTCTGGCTTGCTATTTCTTAAGCAGAACAAGCACATTTGAACTTTTTATTTATTTATTTATCTGGGGTCTGGGTTGTATTTCTATCGATAACAGAAAATTATAGGTGTGTATAATTTTGTATGTCTTGAACGATATTGCAATAATTTTTTATGCATTTGTAGGTAAGATCCCATGTTCACATTCTTGTATTAAGTTTGTGTCAGTTGAGGTTTACTTCTATGAGACAATTCTACTTTTATAAATATTGGGTTTAATCTTAGCTAATTGCTTTCTGAATGAGTTTGAATATTTTTTCAGGTATTGTATATTTCCTTACATAGGCATGAGGGAGGGAGGTTTTATCCTGGCACTGGAGCAGCTGATGAGGTACTTAATATTTCCATTGTTTGAAGTTAGTGTGAATCTGTTGACCAGCTAAGCTGGATGATCGTTTGTTCCTCTGTGCATCTGGCCACTTCTACAGTTGGCCAGCATCATGCCTTAGGAATCTGTGGTCTTGAGTTCGAAATGCACCCCCTTGGGGCCACTTGCCCAGGTGTAAAAGACTCAATTTACCCGGTGTGTGGGAGATGCAGGGAGTCCACGTTCCCCAAGGATTTAGTCTGGTTCTCTAACAGGCCTGGATACCTCGGTTATAAAAAAAATAAGGTTTAATGTATACATATGTATCCTAGGTATCCATTTTCAGCCTAGTGGTATGATACAAGCAGGGAACCAAAAGTTCCTTTAACATTGAAGGGTATCAAAAGGAGTGCTCGTATCAGTACTGATACGGTATGATATGAATGACAGCACTCAGTGCATAAGTATATAAATCTGAGGGTACTTAAAACTCTTTACTATTTTGGTTTTTCCATACTCTCCCATTCTTTTCAAGTCCTTTGTCTTTCATTTTGTTCTTTGGTCAAAAATGACCAACGCATTGTGGTTTGGTTTGGCTAAATTGAACTTGGAGCATCTACATCTATCCGGAGAGTTTTTACTTGGTTTTTGTAAGTTGATTTCCCCCCCCAATTGTCCCATTTTTTGTTTTATTCAATAGAATAGTGTAGGATAATAGATGCATGGATGATGTGCTAAGGTCGTTGTAATCATTGAATGCTAATATCTGCTTTGCATACATGCACTGATTGGTAGATGCATTATATTGGTAGCTTAAGTACAGCTTGCATTATTTATAACTTGTAACTAATCAAACCGACAGCTTGGATTTTGAGGGAGATTGCTTAATGACTCATGTGAGCTAAGAGTGTGATTTCCATGCTACAATTGAAGCATATTGCTGAAATGTAGCTCATGATAAGCATTGGCCATATGGTCTCAACTTTAAGTCAACCGGGTTTGGACTGCCTGAAGGAGTCTAAGGATGTAGTTATGAAATTTGAGGGTTGTTGTGAAAGGTAGAGGAATTAGATTTCTTAACCCCTCTTTTTTGTTCTTGGAGAGAGTTTGAAGCAAGGGGGAGAGGAGCTCGGGGAGGCCAAGTATCAGAGCAGCAGTGGTCTTCATTGATTTGAGACGATGCATCTGATTACCTTTCAATTGAAGATTTGGAGAAGGTCCTCTGAGGAGATGAATCAACCTTGGTCCCTATGGATGTCTCCCACCTTGTGGCTGAAGGAATTTGGTTCTAGAAGAAACCAAAAGTGATGTCGATGGCTTTATTTCTCTGGCTGATTGTGGAAGTTGTGTAGGTTGTGAGGGGTTGTTCAATCACAGATGTCCACTGATTGAGGTTGGTACTGCCTTTGTGCGTAGTGAGGAAATCGAAGATGTCAAAAGGCTCCGAAGGCACCTTTTAAAGGTCTGATGCTACTTCATCTAGTTGAATCCTGGGGATCAAAGAAGAAAGAGAAGAGAGAGAGAGAAGAAAGAAAGAGGAGCGCAGGTCGTTGGGTAGAATCGTATGAGTTCAACGTCTCATACAGTTGGTATTTATATTAGGGCTTTGTTTATTATACATTACCTATAGTATATAACCCATATAGGTATACCATACCCTTATGACATAAAATCCCCACAAATACATGTAAATACCAATCTCCAAGATCTCCAACACTCCCCTTCAAGCTGGTGAATAGATAACTATCATTTCCAGCTTGCCAGTCAAGATTCAAGAACATGAACTATACTCCGCTAAGGCCTTTTGTAAACACATTGACAAGTTGATTTTGGGTTTGAAGAAAAGGAGTACATATATATCCATTCTTGAGATGATCCTTGATAAAATGACGATCCACCTCCACATGTTTAGTTTGATCATGCTACACTGGATCATGTGTAATGCTTATGGTAGCCTTGTTTTCACAATAAATGCTCAAAGGTCCTCTTACTGGGAAGCCCACTTCTGCTAATAACATCTTCAGCCTGAGCACTGGATCTGAGAACCACTGATTGTTGCTTGGTTCTCCCAATCACCAAATTTCCACCAACAAAAAGTTTCGACATCAAGTATGTGAACCATATTCAAAAGGACTTCATTAAAATCACTGAGTGAAGACCGGATTTCTCAGCGTTCATCCTAGTTGATGAGTTGATTATTGAATGGTTGATTAAATGCTTTCAGGAAGCAGTTGACATTGCAAAATCACATCGTTTTGTGTGAAAAATCTATGTTGAGGATTGGGTCTACTTAGTGGTATGGAAGGTGAATGGAAAAGGATGATTTCTCCACATTTTTGTAGTTGGAAAAAATGGCAAAGATTGTTTTGTTGTAGTGCCAGAGGGCTCTGGTAGTCATGGGTGGTTAAATATGGTGCATGCATTGAAAATGTTCTATTACTCTGGCAAGTGGTATGAGGCATGATGTCTTGACGGAAACCCAGTTTGGCCCCAGTCATGATGGTAGCTGCTAAGGTTGATAATCCGACCGAGAATATTTGGGCATTGGAGCTCTATTTTCTGGCGAGATAACTGGCATTGGATTGAATTGAGGGATATAGACCGCCTATGAGGACCCAGTTGCTTTTAAGGAGAAGTGGAGTAGGGCGGTGGTCGTAACCAAGTTTAAAAGCACTTATTCATGGGAAGATTGTGAACAATTGATTGCCATTTTTATGAAGAAATGGAAAAAAAACCATTTATTTATCCTTTGGGACCAATTTCGGGATTGGCGATTCTTGAGTGGACTGAAGAAGTGGAGATGTTGGTAATTGATGGTACTAAGATCATTGCCCCATAAGCTCTCTGTTTCAGAAAATGGCATTTGTGGATGGGTGGTCTTTGTGAGTCATCCATGATTGATAACAGGTTGATTGCCATTAGAGGATTGCCTGTCCATCTATGGTCTCAATGACTGCTGAGGGCCATAGGGGAGCTTTGTGGTCATTTCGTTAGTTTCAATTGCCTTCTTAATGATAGGGAAGTGTATAGGAAGCTCAGGATTCAATTAAAAGAGGGTCCTGAGTTGAATTCCACGTTTGATAACAGTGGAAGAGCATGGTATGCGTTTTCCGGTAGAAATAAGGGTGGTGGAGGTTTTTTCACTAGTGGATGGGTTGCAGACAAGGATGAGGAGGTGGGAGACGGTTTTGGTGAGGGAGCCTAAGTTAGATAGAAGGTACGAAACAATATGAACTGGTAGTGGGGAGAGTGGCGGGATTTTTTTTCCCGTAGAAGAGGGCTCTCGATCGCGATTAGAGGGGGTTTTGATTTTAAATTCAAATTCAAATTCAAAAGGGGATAGTGGTGAACATAATGGTGATTGGAACAAGTGGATGAATGCTAGGGAGCCAAGGGAGGATAGGTGGAAGCCTGTGATTGGGCGTATTCCTTTTCCCCAGGGGAAGATATGTTAAATTTGAGAAACACTAAGGGGTAGAAAGATCTTTCCATCCGGCTGATGGTACAAGATGGAGGAATGAGCTATTTTCAACATCAACAGGACTGAGAAGAATATGGAGGATGTTTTCTCCATCGATACGCAGGTCAGGGTCGAGGGTAGGGATGAGTTGTTGAGGATGCAGTCGATGGAGGTCATTGAGAAGTGCAACAACGGAGGGGAAATGGTTGGAAAAGTTCCAAATCTTTAGTCGAAGGAGAAATAGGACAATGTGCTGATGATTAGTGAAGGATTTCGGATGGAGGGACCCTAGGGAAGCTATAATATGGTGTTAATGGTTGTAGAGGGATTGAGTGGATTCAGACATCTATCTTCTTCCTCTACATCCTAGCTCTTACATGTCCCCCTTCACTTTATGAGGCCATACCCTGTTCCTAGGGTAAATGAGATTGAAACCTTGCGTTAGATGACGTGGCAACAATGGAATGCGAAAGTTTTTGAAGGTCCTTGTCATTCCTTAATTACAGGTTTTTCCCTAAATCTCAATCTTTCGAAACCCAGAGATGGTGACTCCTTGGGTCATGATGTGGTTATCAGAACTTATAAAGGAAAAGGGGTGGAACTGATGGCTTGAACCTAATCCTATACAAACAGATGGAAGGACCATGGTTCAAAATCTTGAGCAATACGGGCCGTATCGCGCAAGACGTATCGATTTCACTGGTCCACGAGACGATAACACCCTATATTGCGAAAAATTAAGGTTTGGGCACCTTATCGCGAGCCGTATTGCACGTGTCTTGCGATAAGTTGTCCAAAATATACTATTTTTTTAGCTTTTCTTTTAAAATTGAAGAGAGAGAGTCTCGCGTTTCGCATCTCACATCTCGCGTATCGCGTATGGCAGCCGGAAGGAGACCTTATCGCAAGCTTGAAAAATCATACAAAAACCCATTTTTGTTGTAATTTTTTGCTTGATTTTGCTTCCATTGCCTAAATCTAGGACTCCACTTGAGTCAAATTCATTTGAGAAGGTAGATTTAAGCTGAATCGAAGGATCGAACCCGAAAACCCAAATCTCAACAAAAATTTTGGTAATCTCTCTATTTCTTCTCTAATCCTTGTAGATTTTTTATATGTTATACATTTGTGATAGATCTACACAT
>JAOXJP010221402.1:0-11697 GCA_025762735.1 Platanus orientalis | reverse complement strand
AATTTATTGATGGACAAAGGCCCCCAATTCCATAAGGGGTGCAGGCCCACATTTCTTTGCTGAGGGGCAAGGGCCTAAATTCTTGATGGGTAGAGGCCCACATTTCCTTGCTAAAGGGCCGAGGCCCAAATTCCTCAATAGGCGGAGGCCTCAAATTTCTTAAGGAGTGGAGGCCCACATTTCCTTGTTGAGGGGTTAGGGCCTAAATTCCTTGATGAGTAGAGGCCCCAAATTTCTTAAGGGGCGGAGGCCCACATTTCCTTGCTAAGGGGCTGAGGCCTAAATTCCTTAATGGGCAGAGGCCAACATTTCTTTACTGAGGAGCTGAGGCCCATATTTCATTCTTAAGGGGCAACGGTCCACATTTCATCCTTGAGAGGCGACAACCCATATTTCATCGTAAGGGGCCCCGGCCTAAATTCCTTGATGGGTGGAGGCCCATATTCCTTTGCTGAGGGGCCAAGGCCCAAATTCCTTGATGGGTGGAGGCCCCAAATTCCTCTTGCTTAGGGCTTATGCCCCCATTTCCATTGCTTGGGGCCTCGCCCCAAATTTTCATTGCTTAGGGCCTCGGCCCAAATTTCCATTGCTTGGGGCCTTGGCCCAAATTTCATTTTCTTGGGGCCGATGCTCAAATTTCCATTACTTGGGGCCGAGCCCCAAATTTTATTTGATTGGATTTTCATTGCTTAGGGCCACAGCCTAAATGTCATCTACTTGGGGCTTATGCCCCCATTTTCATTGCTTGGGGCTAAGGTCCAAATTTTATTTGCTGAGGGGTGATGCATTAATCTTTATTCAAGATTGATGGAGGATGAAACTTTGTTTGGCACTTTGAGAGATGATGTATCATCTCAAGTTTTGCTTGGCCATGAATGACACTTTATTGGAGATGATGCTTCATCTCGATTTGTTTTATAGGTAGGTGAGAGGTCATCTCCAATCACAGTTGATGGGAAATGATGCATTGTCTCTGCTTTTCCTTGTGGAGATGATGTATCATCTCCAGCTTTGTTTGGCAATGAATGACACTTTACTAGAGATGATGCCTCATCTCAATTTGTTTTTAATTGCTCCTTGATCCCATAGTCATTGACAACTGCATAGAAGACTTCCCTACTGAGATGGACGATGCTTTGAATGATTGATAGTCCTGATTGATCGATGATTGAGCTTTGAAGCCTGCTTTGGCTGGACTTTGCATTTACTTTTGAAAGGGGTTTTGAAAATTCATTTTCTAAAAATCTTCCATTGATCTCAAAAAGTTGGGCTCCTCAAGGTCTTTAAACATTAGAGATGACCTATTGCTCGACTCTTGAGTACATAGGATCATGTTTTCATATGCTTTGATGCCATACCTAGTGTGGACAAGGTATGTAAGGTTTGCAAGTTTTGGATATTGAATGTGCCTCCATTGGGAGAGTAAGATTACATGCCCATGTTTAAGGTTTTTGTTCTTTGCTTTGTCAAAAGTTGAATTTTAATGGTGTGTGCTCATGACTTGAATGACTGACTTAACTCAGGGTGCCATTTCTGGTTCTCATCTTAAGTACTGACTTAATTTTGCTCCCTTTTTTGCTCCTGTTGACCAGGACTAGGTCAGAGTGTTATTTCTGATTTTTACTATGAGCTTGGCAATGTTTCTTTTTGTCTTTGTCCCTTTTTTCTCCTGTACTTAGACAGGTCTGGGCTTTTTGGAAGGTGACTAGACAAAGTACATATTCTTGTTCCAAGTTGGTTGAATGCTTGACTTGTGTATTGCTGACTTTTGCTTAGAACTTCTTGAAGTGCTAAGGGGCTTGAACAGTTGCTTTGCTAAATGAATGGTTTATTGAAGGCTTCAAGGTTTGCCTTTAAGTAGGCAAAATGGAAGCGATCTGGAAATATGCATATGAATGACTCTTGATCAGAGGCTTATTGCAAATTGAAAATCATGATTCTCTACAAAATGCCCATTTCTTGAAGAAGATTATGGTTCTGTACAAGATTTCAATATTTTGAAGAAGATCATGGTTCTCTATAAATTTCTCATGTTTTGAAGAAAATCATGGTTCTCTATACAATGCCCATGTATTGAAGGAAATCATGGTTCTCTATAAAATCCTTGTATATTTTGAAGAAAATCATGGTTCTTTATAAGCTTCTTTTTTTTTTGCTTTTATTTTTCATTTTGCTCTCTTTTTTTTCTTCTTTTTTTGTTAAACCATTGATTCTTTTGCTTTGGATTTGTAGAAATGAACATGATTTTAGAGGTATAGAAGTAGGTGAATAGGAGAATATTTCAGAAAAATGACAGTTCAAGGTCTTTTCATTTCAAGATTTCTAGCACAAGTCAGTTTTACAGTAGTCAAGAAAAGAACATTTTGACTTGGTCTAAGTTTACAAATCTGGAGAAGTCTTCCCCATCCATGTTTCCCAATAGTAGTGCCCCATTGGACATCTTCTATTTGATAATGAAGGGTCCTTCATAATTCGGCTGAGGTTGCCCCGTGGTGCCTACTCATGTGGAAAGACCTTCATGAGAACTAAGTCTCCTTCCTCAACATCTCTGGGTCTTACCCACTTGTTGAATGCTGTTGCCATTTGCCTTTAATAGGTTTGCCCATTGCTCATTGCTTTCAGTCTCTTCTCATTGATAAGGTTTAGCTGATCATGTTGAACCTATGCCCATGCTGATTCTAGAATCTTTACCTCGACTAGGACTTAGAGACTTAGAATTTCAACTTTAATTGGAAAGATTGCCTCCATGCCATAACCAATGAATAGGGGATTACCCCTGTTGAAGTATGGATTGAGGTTTTGTAGGCCATAAGTACATAAGGCAACATTTCATGCCAATTGGAGTGATTAGTAGTCATCTTCTATAAGATCTTCTTAAGGTTCTTGTTGGTTGTTTCTACTACTCCATTCATTTGCGGTCTATATGGAGAAGATTGATGGTGGTGAATCTTAAACTTCTTGCAGAGTAGTTCAAGATTCTTCCCCATAAAATTAGATGCATTGTTAGTGATGATTTTGCTGGGAACGCTATATCAGCAGATGATGTCTCTCCGTATGAATCTGGTTATATTCTTCATTGTGACTGCTACTAAAGATACAACTTAGACCCATGTAGTGAAATAGTTAATTGCCACAATGATGTATAGATGTCCATTGGTAGCCTTCTGAGGCATAGGTCCTACTATGTCAATTCCCCACATGGAGAATGGCCAAGGAGTAGTCAAGTTGTGTAATTCGAAAGCTGGTGCTTTGATGATGTTGGCAGAAGACTGTGAAGTGTGGCACTTCTTTACATGTTAACAACAATCTATTTCCATAGTTGACAAATAGTAGCCCAGTAAAATAACCTTCTTGGCAAGCATGAGCCCATTCATATGTGGGCCGCACTCCCCTCCGTGGATATCTTCAATGATATTGGAGGCCTCAGCTTCATCTACACATCTCAGGAGAACATGATGAGGAAATTTCTTGTACAGGGTCCCACCATGTAAAACAAATTGAGTAGCTAATCTCTGCAGAGCACATTGATCATTTTTGGAAGCCATGGATGGAAGAATCGGATCTTCCAGATAATTCTTTATGTTGAGGAACTATGGCTCCCTGTTCAAATCAGTAGTTGTAATCTAAAAATAATAGGCTGGCTCATTTCTCTATTCAATCTCAATTGGTGTCATGTTTGCTCGATGTCAATCATTGAGACTAGTGTGGGCAAAGCATCTGCAAAGCAATTCCTTCTTCTACAAATGTAGTTGAAAGTCAGATATTCAAAGTTCTTGGAAATGATATGTAGACATTCATGGTAATCTAATAATTTCTCCTCTCGGATGAACCAATCTCTGGTTGCTTGAAAGATAACAAGTAATGAGTCTTTGTAGACTTCTAATTCATCAATGCCAAGATTAATGGCTGCTTTCAAGCCGATAATGCAAGATTGGTATTCAGCCATGTTGTTGGTATATAGAAAGTGTAATCTTACCACAATGGGAATGAGGGCACCTGTAGGAGAAATGAGCACTACTCCAATTCCGTAGCCTAGCTAATTGATGACTCCATCGTAGCACATTTTCCATTTGACTATCTTGCTCAATTCAACTTTAACACAAAGTATGTGTTCATCTGGAAAGTCAAATTTCAAGGACGAAGGTTCATCTATTGGTCCATCTGCTAAGAAATCGGCTTTGGTTGCTCCTTTATAGCTTTCTGTGAGACATATGTGATGTTAAATTTGGATAGCATCATGAGCCATTAGGCAGTTCTTCTTGTGGTCACTGGTCTCTCGAATAAGTACTTGATGGGATTTATCCGAGAAATAAAAAACACTTTGTATGAAAGGAAATAGTGTCAAAGCCTTTTGGTGACATAAACTAGGGAGAGGCAGGTCTTCTTAAGAGGTGTGTATCTGGTTTTGTAGTCAATGAAACACTTGCTCAGATAATAGATGGCATGTTCCTTCTTCTTTGTCTTGTTATGTTATCATAGCACACATCCCATGGAATTGTCATGTACAGTCAAATACAGAATCAATGGGTGGTTTGTCTCTAGAGAGATCAATATGGGTGGGCTTAGCAGATAATTCTTGATCTTGTCAAAGGCAATCTGGCAGTCATTGTTCCATTGGGTTGGAACGTTCTTCCTCTCCGAAGATGCATTTGTTCAGGTTCAGCTTCAATCTGTATTTTCTGAGACAGGTAAACACCATCCATAGATGGCTTAGGTGATCTTCTCTATGACGGGATTTGACAATCATGTCGTCAACATAGACTTCCATTTCTTTGTTGATCATGTCGTGAAAAAGGGCAATCATGGCCCATTGATATGTTGCCCTTACATTCTTGAGACCAAAGGGCATCACTTTGTAACAGAATGTGCCTTAAGGGGTCATGAAAGTAGTCTTTTACGGTCTTCTATGCACATCTTGATCTGGTTGTAGCCTAAGAACCCATCCATGAAGGACATTATCTCGTGTCCAACCGTACTGTCATTGAGCACATCAATGTGGGGTAAAGGGAAGTCATCTTTGGGACTGGCTTTGTTTAGGTCTCTATAATTTATGCACTTAGACTTTGTTGTTCTTCTTGGGTATAGGGATGATGTTAGCTAACCATTGGAGATAATAGATAGACAAAAGGAAGCCTGCATCTAGTTGTTTTTAAATTTCTTCTTTGAGGGCTAGGGACCATTCTAGTTGTAGACACCTAGGCTTTTGCTTGATGGGATGAATATCCATGTTAGTGGGAAGCTTATGGGTGACAAGGTCTATGTCTAGACCAGGCATGTCCACATAGGTCCATGAAAAGATGTCTATGTACTCTCTAAGCAAGTTTAACAGGTCATGCCCCAGATCTAAAGTGTTGGGGGTCCCAATTTTCTTAATTCTAGGCATGGTTTTTGACCCAAGATTGATCTCTTAGAGGTCATCTACCAATGAAAGATTCCGGTTCTCTTGGCGCTCAAAGGCCTCAATCACCTCTTTTGGCATTATTTCCTCATCATTTCATTCTTCTTGTTCCTATTTTTGAAAGAAAAGTTTTTAGTATGGATTTACATGAAAAGGGTATTTAATACCAGAGAAGCAACTAGACTTGGAATCAGACGCCAACTTTCCTACATACCCGATGTTTATGCTATTTACAAGCTTAGGAAAGTTTGTTCAGCAGAGATCAAGTCTAGCATAGTTGTAGTCTTAGGGTGGACCAAATTTATATTTTTTTTGAAAAGCAGCTAAGATTGAAATTACTTCTCAGGTTGCCTACATACTTGACTTTTAGCGTAAGTGCTTTTAAAAACATTGGTCTGTTAAGATCAAGCCTCATGTAGTTCTTTGACTACAAGGGTAAACAAAGCAATTTTTTTTTTCAAAAGTGATTGGGCCTGAAGCTGTATCTCAGGTTGCCTACCTACCCCTTACAGGTGCACTGGTTGAATGCTTTGACAATTCATTAGTCATTAGGGATCAAGTCTACATAGTTCTTATTATAAAGTGGTGAAAAAGAAAAAGACAAAAGCTTTTTGAAAATATCAACAAGAGTGGGATAAAGTCGGCTTCTCCTATCCTTCTTTCTCAATCATTCAATCCATCACCTGGTCCTAGTTCTTTGTTGCTACGGATTTGGCTTATTGGATCTTCTCTGTGGCTTCCATGGGTACCCATGTTTTCAGTATGTTGACCTGGTCAGGGTCAAGCTTGTCTAAGTCTAAATCTTCACTTATAATAACTGATTTCAGCGCTTCCATGACATCGCCTAGGAGCGAGAGTATACTTAGAGTAGTTAGGTTGTCCACCCTATGTTCTAAAGTGTTGGGGGTTGAACTTTCACCGACCTCAGGGATGAATAACTTAGTGCTAAACAAACGGGTGTCAGGAGCAGCCTCGAGATAGTAGGTAGAGTGTTGACTGGTGATTAGAGGGGGAATGATGGTGAGTTCTATCAGTACATGTTCTGGGCTTATCTTAGTTGGTTCTGTTTAAGCTGTTTATTCAGTTGGCAAGGTAGTACAAGTCTTGAATAACTCAGGTATAAAGTGTTGTGTGTCCTTGCGGCCGACTTTCTTCTTCTTGTTCTTCCTGAACTAAGTTTGATGGGAGGTTTAAAACTTAGGCTTGCCTTGTATGGCACTTTGATAGCTTTGATGGGGTTCTTTCTTCCTTGGGAGTGTTTTCCTAGGCCTTTGTTTAGATCGAACTTCATTTTGGCCATCTGTGGAACTTAAGCGGAAGTATTTCAGCCTTCCTTTTCAGCTATGTTGCCTCTTTCTCCATGTGCACAACCTCAAATTGGTATAAGGTGAAAGTGTTCAGGGCTTGCAAGTTCCAAACTCCCAGTATCTTCTGTCCTATCATCATGATAACATCTATATCTGTCGGCACTATGATGACTTCATCATTAATGATGAATTTGACCTTCTAGTGAAGAGTGGATGTGAAACGCCCACCAAATGAAACCACGGTCTTCCCAATAGCATTGTGAAGGAGGATGGTATGCTCAACACTTGAAATTGAACTTGAAACATTCTCCCTTCTATCACTAGGGGAATGAACACTTCTCCTTGGCTGTGACTAATTGAGTTGTCGAAGACCGCTATGTCACAAGGATTGGGTTTCACACAGTTTGAGGTAACTCCCAATGTATCTAGTGTATCCTTAGTTTAGATGTTCAAGGCAGATCCATTGTCAACCAAAATGAGGGGAATACACATGTCGGTGTGGTGTGCTATGATGTAGATGGCTCGGTTGTGCACGGTGTCACCCTCAGGAATTTCATCCTCTGAGAATGTGACGACTAGTGACGTTGATACTCTAGCCACCATGTTTTCCAACCTGTCAGCTGTTATCAAGGAGTCCACAAAGGACTTTCTGAATATGCTTAGGAACCTTTCTCTATGCTGGTCTGACATCAATAAAAGGCCTAAGATCGAGACCTGTGTTGGTGTCTTAAACAACTGCTCGACTAGGAATAGGTGAAACTTCTAAGTCTCTCTCTTTTCCTCTACCTCTCTAGTTTGTTTCTATGCTTTTGTCTCAACTTCTTCTTTTATCATCTTTTTTTTTACTTTTTCCCTTAGGATGTAGATATGTGACCGGCTTAGAAACTCTGTTTGACCAAGTGATGAAGGCGGTGAGCTCTTCTAACTCATCTTTTGAAAATTCTGGATCTACCACTTCCCCGACTAAATAGCCCAGGGGGACTCGGTTTAGCAGGAATTATATCCAGGTAGGTGGAGTGATGTTGATGACTTAGTGAGGGGATGAGAGTTTGGTGAGCTGGGCATATAGTGATAGTGGTGGGATAATATGGGGGGATGAGAATAAGTCGTGGGTTGCTGAACCTTCCCCATATATGTTGATGTCAGGGGGAAAACTATTACCAGGCTATCTGGTGCCATGTCCCACATGTGTGCAAGCAAGTGCTCATATTCGAGAGGAGGAATAGGCTTAGGGAAGTGTCCATTTAGGGTGGGCACTTGGTTAGTGTTGGGTAGAAAAATGATTTTCTTGGGCTCTAAAATCTTGGTGATGTAGCTAGAGGGATTGAATTAGGTGTCAATAAGATCATTCACATTGACCCCTTTCGGTGGTTGGTGGTCATGAAGTGGATTTTGGATGATGTTAGAATTTGGTGGGAGATTGGTGGGTGTGGGGTCAAATGATACCTTACCATCATTAATCAGGTCTTGAATATCATGTCTCAACTGAAAACACCTGTTAATGGTGTGCCTTAGGGTTTGGTGGTATTCACAATGTTCCGCTTAGTTGTAGTAGTAGGGAAGAGGGTAAGGTGGAGGTCTCAGATCGATTAGCTGCAACAACTTCTTCTTGATGAGGTAATCCATGATGTACTTGTAGGAGTAGGGTAATGGGATAAATTTTCTCTTCTTCTTTTTTTCTCCGGGCATGCCCAAGTTTCGGGTTGGTATAACTGTTGTGAAGGAATGATGTTTATAGCTACCGGATAATTTTGGGTCAGCTATAGCAAAGGTAGAATATGACTGTTGTTCTGAATAGGCCGGAGAACCTTAATAGCTTACACAAGGTTAGCTTCTGGATGGGTGGCTACTACTTTCTTTGGCATGGTTTTAAAGGAACTAGCAAGTGCGAGCTGTGCGTCTTATACTATACCTACCTTGATAGCCAACTCTACCTTCCCGGCTTTGTTGACAACTTTGTGAAGCGGTCAGAAGCATCAACTGATATGTAGGACCCAATGTCCTCATGAAAGTAGATATTATGTTCTCCTCAGATATAAGGTGTTTTAGGTTGGAGGTCTTTAATCTCCACCTGTAGGCAAAATCCTTGATGCTCTCTCTTGTGAAAGACCTCATTCCTTCAATCTCTTCCTAGGTTGGTAGCATCTTAAGGTTAAACTTATAATGATTGAGGAATGACTATGTTAATGCCCTCCATGTCCTGATGTTTCACTTTTCTTGGCTTGTTAGCCATTTCCTTGCATTTTTCTCTTAGCTTTGGCCAAACATCTGGACCAGGATTTGCTCATCATGTCCCCATTGAAACATAGCATTGCAATACATGCAAAGATGCATCCTAGGGCAGGTGGTACCATCATACTTTTCAACATTTGTCATTTGGAAGCTCGGTGGTAGCACACCTCTGGGGTGGATACAGAGATCCTCGAAGTTTATAAAGATAGGGAACTATCCCCCCTTCATTAGCTCTACCTCTGCTACGAGCTTGGCTAGTTGTGCACTGGTCTCATCCTTTGGAGGAGCAACACTCTCCTTCCCCTTTTTTCTTGAAGCTAACGGCCCATATTGCTCTTCAGGTCGAAGGCGGCCCGATGTTCTGGCTACATGTACGTAGTGGTGGCTTGGAGTGGGGCCATAACATAATTGGGGCCATGTGTGTATGACTGGCCATGTGGTAGAGTCTGCTTAGCAATACTGGGAGGTGGTAGTGGCTCTAAAACTGTACCCTGGCCTTGAGGCCCTCCTTGTTTCAACAAGTACTCAAACATTAACTTCTCAAACTCTGTGAGTGTGGGAATTTGAGGCTGCTCATTGATGTTGGTTTGATTGTGAGGGGGTAGAGAGGTTTGGGGTGATGAAGAGAATTGACTAGACTTGGGGGTGGATGTCTAACCATGCCGGGACATGAAGTCCCCCATTAGTTGCTCCACTTCTGACTTGAACCCATCCAAGAGGATATCTTTGGGACTAGTCCTACTAGAAAGTGGATTTCCCATGGATTCCTCTAGGAGGGTAAAAAGTGTAGTGTTTGCCATAGGAGGAGGTGTTGACTTGTTGGCCATAGCTTTGCTACGTTGTGCCTTCTTCTACTTCTGCAGTTGAGTCTCTGGGAGAGCAATTGTAGCTTTCTTAACTGAGTTTGAAAGAAAGAAAGGTTTATTGTTATTATTTTATAGGGTTTATTCTTTACATTCATTCATAATTGATAGCCAGGTGCTTTTACAAATACTTATGTCATACAAGCGAATTTATGCCCTTTCATTTTAACTACAAGATTTTTGGAAACAAAACTTTGTACAATATATACATCTATCAGAAATGATTACAAAAGGAGGGGGTACTTGCCCTGATGCATCAGAAAAAAATATATAAAGAAAAATCTAGAGATCAGGCACTGCTAAAGGTAGTGGAGGTGACACCATTTCATAGCCCAAGGAGAAGATATGTTTTCTCAGCTCGTGAACCCATGATTTTATCCATTGATCTTATACAAAGGTCATGATATTGCTATGCCTCATCTCGAGTCTGAAATCTTGGTGGGAAGTCTTACTGTCATTGAGCTCATCTTTCATGGAGTGAATGAGCTCGACTTAAGTTTCATTCTAATGCTGGGTATATTCACTTGAGACCTTGGCCTCTGTACATAAAAGTGTCTTAGCTTCATTCCAATGTAAGGCTCGTTCCTCAGCTAAGTTTATCAGTGCTTGCTCGTATTCTACTTAAGTGTGAAAAGGCTCTATATGTGATGAGGATGTTGATTCGGTGCATGACCTCTTGTTTGAGAAGTGGAAGGTGCAAGGGTAACAGGCTGTAGTGGAGGCTTATGTAGAAGCCAATGCTCATATGCAGATGTCATGGCCTGTGTTTTTGCAGATACTAGCTGTGGATGTCTTGAGACTCCAGAATGTGAGTTGTCTCATAAAGCAGCTAATGTAGATCGTGTATGATTAGATGTAGGGTGATCAAGTTTGAATATATCTTTGAAGACCATAGAGAAGTTGAAGAGATCTTGCCTAAGTGTCAATTATTGGAGAGCGTGTATGGGTACATAGGGAGCGCTCTGGTGGACTCCTGTGATAACCATGTATGTGTAGCCCTTAGTAGCAAGAAGCAGGTAGCATGCTTTGTGCCACATGACATGCCAAGTAATCTTTTTAGGAAGCATAGCAGCTAGTAGGTTATGATAACACAATGTAGTTGCTTTGTTTGGCAAGGGTTGACTTTTGATATGGATCTGTGTTGGAGTCAGATCTCATGACACAACCTAGGAAGGATGCAAGGATGGACAAGTGTTCTAATAAACCAGGCTTATAAGAAAGCTGGACAACCATATAAACGACCTTTGGGATGTCAGGCACAATGTGAGAGATTAGAGATGGTCTCTAAAATGATCATAGGTGCAAGCGTCTTCTTCTATAGATGCTGCCCTAAAATGTCGAGTAAAATGCCATTGATATGATGATGGTTATGTGATAGCAAGAGTTGTCCTAAGACAACTAAAGTGAATGCTCTAAACTTGACGGGGTTGGTGAAGTCACAAAATTTCTTCCAACCTCTTTCCAATAGAAGGTTGAAAGGGCTATGCAAGTATTCTCCTGTAGCCTCTTTAGGCAGGGAGGCTTTGGAGATGTCCAGTGCATGGAAGCCTTTGAGGTAGCTAGGCTTGTGAGTTGGGATTACGGCACTGATGCCGAGGTAATGTTCCTAATCTAAGAAGGATTCTAGCTCTTCAATAGTAGGTGAAAGCTCTTATTCTCCAAAGTGGAAACAATAGATGTCGGGTCCCAAAAGGAAATGGCTGCCTCTATCAGTGGCTAATCTAGGTTGATTTAGGCTAAGGTCAATGTTGCCCCTAGCCGGCTTTGACTTTTTCAAACTTCCCGTTCTTTGGGAGGAAGGTCAATTAGGGTATTTACGAAGTTTGTGGAGATGGAGTATGTATCCAATTGTATTGGTCTATGAGCCATGTCTGTAAGCATAAGCATGAACATAGGG
>JAOXJP010221401.1:0-25631 GCA_025762735.1 Platanus orientalis | reverse complement strand
ACTACATACCATTTTGCACATAATATGTCATTTTGGTAGATTTTTAGAAAAAAAATTGTATATATCTAATGATTAAAAAATGCCAAAAAAAAAAAATTCAAAAAACGTATTTGAACATATTGAAATTAGCTTGGCTTCTGTGAACATTGAATCCATGCACAATGCATGTCGGGGGCAAAGAACACTCATATTAGCATTGAAAAGTGACTTGCATTTTTTGGGGCATGTGCTTATCACTTTTGACTGTTGATGTGAGTGTTCACAGGCCTTTAAGCACGAATTGTACATGGATTTTGTGTGCATAGAATCGAGAGTGTATTAACACATACAAAATATATTTATCTTAATTCTACTATGATTTTTGAATTTTTTTATAAAAGAATTAATAAAAAAATTAAGCTTTTTTTAGAAAACAAAAAAAAACAAAAAATTACATCAAACATGTAATCATGTATTCATGTTCATGTATAAGTGTAGTAGAACATTTTAAGTCAAATTTGGTTACATTATGTTACACACTTATATTTATACTATATATTTATTTATATAATTTGTTTTTCTCTATTAGATTTCAATTTTGTCTCGTTGGTTGCATAGTATCCTAGAAGATGATACTATGTGATCAGCGAGGCATTTGTTTCATTGATTATGTTTTATGAACGTGGATTTATAGCTTTATTTTACAATGCGTAGTTTTATTTATTTATTTATCAACTTTTAACACTTAAAATTCTACACATGTACGATAACAAGTGTCACGAGGGTATCGATTCACAACTATTGATACCCAAGTGTGTAATAAATTTTAATGGTTTATAAGTGTTTAATAATGTTTATTATAACATATCCTAATATTACATTCAAATATTCTAAGGTTTACATAGTGTTTTTATAGATTCCATAGGCGACAACGTATGTCATAAAAGTGACAATTCACCTAATCATCATATATGGTTATTTCTTATATTTAATAACGCATAAGTGTGAATTAGTAATTATTCTATCAAATCCTAAAGTTTCAAATCAAAATTCATTCATTTGATCCGTTTCTTACTGTCTCTCAATTTCGAACGCTATCTCATAATTTATTTGTCTCAAAATCGCAATACAAGTCACAGTAACGAGATTTTGAATCTTGAAGATAAGGAGACCAGATCCTCTATAGTCAATTAAAATGCATTAAAATATACAACTTTTCTCAAAACATGACATTTGTTGTAGTTTGAAATTTTTGTATAAACGATGTAGACACTTGCATCAATGTAGTTTAACTTGTTGCAGAGGCTCCTCAGTCCTACGGGGTTAAGTTTGGACAGAATCATCATTTGAAGATTTAGTCGCGAACCCATCTTAGACCATTGTCCACAACCCTTAATGATTTTACTCTACTACTTCCCTCCCCTCGTTTACCTCCCTACAACGCTGTCCTACAAGCCTTACTTCCTGTTGTGCTTCGGCCACAGTATTCTTTCATTCCAAATACATGAAATGAAATAAACATATCCTCCAGGCCCACGAACATCAATAACTCGGGTATTGCAATTTCAACCCAAACAAAGCTTATTTCCTTCAATGAAGCGCTCTTCACCTAAAAGGGTTTTATCTGGGCTTTTGTTTCCCATTCTCCCCGAGCAATGTTACAATGTGAGAGCCGTCGTCACAAGCAGTATTTATAAAAAAAAAAATTCAATGAACTTTTTAATACTTTATAATAAACTACTGTTGGAGTATTAATACTATCGTTGGAGTATTAATAGAATCTTTTTCCCAGTCCAAATGAATACGATCAATTCAAGATACAGTCACAATCATGCTAATCTCCTATGAACAGAATCACCGAAGAGGTACTCATTCAATGACTACTCAGGATCCTCTTCACAATATACGTGAGTGCTAAAATGTAAATGACCACCTAATTGCTCTTAAGAGTGGAGATAACACTAAGGCGGTTCCAAGTCTCACCTTGGTTGCTCCAGTTCATGCAAGTATAAAAATGGTTTAAGAACTCATTGTCCGGGCAGAAATCAGCTTATACAATGTGGATCATCAAAGTTTAAACAGGCCAGATTGAGAAATCAGATCCCAATCGGGTGATTTGGCTCTGACAAATTTTAAACCGTTAGGTCTACAAGAGGCAATAACAAGAATTCCTCTGTACTTGAAAATCGAAATAAATGCTCTGTCCAGGATTTGGTGTCCAGGGGACTTTACATGGAATAAAATGGGCAGGGAATTGATGAAATTTCAAATTCCCACCCATTATATTCCATATGACGTCCCCTGGTGACCTGAACAGAACATTTGCTCCCCTGGTCTCCCCTTTTCATGTAATTGATGTCTGCTTGCATTAGACAGCAAATACCGTATTTGGGCCTCTAGAATGACAACTGCATTTTATTTGTGACCGACCAATACAAGAACACAATGATTTAAAACTGAATGAAGATGCCAGCTTGCTAAGTTGGTATAGTCTGTGGGTGTCATACTTTAGACCTGGGTTCATAACCCGTCTTTTCACCTAAATTAACCACTAACATTTAAACTATATGAAAAAAAAAAAAAAACAATTTAAAACTGAACGAATGGGGAAAAAACAATATTTCTCATCCCAAGTGTCATAGCAAATGCCACAATACGACAATCAAAGAGAAGTCTCTTAAAACCCTTAAAAAGAAAGATCTATTTTGATTTGGTAAAGAACGATTGAAGCCGCAAACTAAAATCCTAAAGCTCTAGTGAAAAAAGAGAAAATACCACCTTGTTGACTTCTCACCACCGAATTCAAATGAAAACTGCTATCAAACGGTTCATAAAGCTAACTCAAAATATTCTGTATGGCTTGCCCATTGTACTCTTCAGATATAAGCATCTCACCTGGTTCATCATCATTCATCAGAGACCAAAAATTAATACTCCATCGTAAAAGCAATACCCATGAATGTTCAGGTCAAGCAAGGCTTTCATTTACCAGTTTATTAAGCATTTTGATAAATTGGCTGATTAAAACAATAATTTAAAACCATGAGGTGGAGGAAAAAAAAATAATGTAGAAGGGTATAAACTGAAACTTACATTTTGCCAGTTCTTTTTCAACAGTGAAACCAGGAAATTGACACTGAGTTGCACATTCTGGAAGACTTGCTTCTCATCCATGCCACAGTTTCCCACAGCAACCCCCATGCAAAGAACTTTCTTAAGCTGGAACTTAACCATGGCCTTGGTCTCATTCACCTTTGACTCCAAAGACTCCTGGTGGGAAACCAAAGTCGGAAACTTACCGGCCTTGTTGAGACCTGGACCCAGAAGCCTTGGGATTTGCTTAATGATTGCCTCCGAAGCAAGGAAAGCATGGTACTTCTTAGCAAGCTTCTTCACCAGCTTCTTGTTCTTGTTCATTTTCTTCAAGGCTTCAACATCCATGGACTCCAATCCAATCCTCTCAGCCTACAATCCAACAAAAAAAAAACAAATGAAATGGAGTCAAAAGTAAAATGTGTACTGATGTCTCTAAATGATGCTTAGTCAGGAATACAGGACACACCTCCTCGACATGCTGTGCATCCCCAAGCATGCAGACCTTCATCTTGGGGCGAGGGATATGAGGCAATTTCACAGACCCACTGAAACGCTTGTCTTTTTGTGGGTCATAGTTCTTCAGACCGATTTGAAGCTCGAGAGTCTCAGTAAACTTGCGGTTCTTTTCTTTGGCAGCACCCATGACCTGGCCGATGGCCTCCCTCAGAACATCACTCTGAAGCTTACTGTAAGTAGGCACATAAATAAAACGAGATATGAGAATTTTTCAAAATAAATAATGTTCCAAGCAGCCAAAGACATGTGTACACAAAAATAGTGCAATACATCCAACAGTAGCGCCTAACCCAAAGCAAGTGGGAAACATGGTTAGATTTGGTTCAAACAATAGTTATAACAGTTCATTGGAACACAAAAGAAAATGATGCAAGGTCCACTCTCTACAACTTAGGATACGAGGCAAGTTTAATGGGACCTAGTGATACAGCGGCTGCACTAGCCCATATTTGTTTTCTTCAGTGCTAACATGTTCCTGGACAGACCATATTAAAAACCCATTAAATCAAGTCCTACAGGCCAAAGAAAAGATGCATGAGTCCATGCATTAATTTTTTTACGGCCTAAAAGAAACATGAATCTATGGTTTCACAAGTTTTAACACTTGTTTAATTAATCCTCTCAATTATCATATTAACCAAAAATCTTCATTTAATTTGGTTTTATTTAGTTTTAAAATGAGTAAGAAATCTTACTTGTACCATGATAATTCATACATGATGTGTCACTTTCTTTAAGAGTCATTTTCATGGGTCAAAACTTAAATTTGACCGGTATTTTTTGTGTCATTTAAAAGGTTGCTCAGTTATCTTCCCAACAAAACTAAGATCTTGCAACAGTGGTGTAATTTGAATGAGTTTTGGCTAAAATACTGGCAGGGCATCACTTTGTGACAGAAATTATCAATTTTATAGTTTCATTTTAATTAGTTTATAGCCTGTTTCGCAGCCACCTGTAAGGTAATCATTTCATTTGAGTTTTTCAGGGCATTTGTAGCCACAACGGGATGGTTTATAAAGAATTCATTCAGATTTGCAGCCATTTGTGCTTGATAACACAAGTCATTTCATTTTACAGAAAAACCTAAGATGACTTCATTTATAATTGTAGTTAGCAAATCAGTATACATTTGAATGAATTCATTACGGAACCATCATCTCATGGTCATGGCTACAAATGCCTTCAGAAACTCAAATGAAATGATTACATTACAGGTGGCTGCCAAACGCAGCCTTAAGGAATGCCTGAACTTATTGGCTTTGATGATTCTACCCTATTCTCATGGTTTAATTTTTCAATTCAATGGTCTTTGATCCAGTCCTCATTGGGGCTCCCCCCACTAGTTAGTTGCCAAGATGAAAACCTTAGCGAACACCTCTGTTCAATATTAAGTGAACACTTTGCAAATGCCTTACCATTCACTTTCTGCTTGCACTATAGTAATCTTTCACCGAATTTTGAAGATGAATGGAAACAATATACTCATGCCCTTTTATCTCTTTCCCCTTGAAAGAAAAAAAAAAATTGCAATGCGGGTTATTATTGGATGGTCTTTGCAATTCAGACATAAGGAATATTTACTCTCCATGAGGATGATACCATGGTCATAATAACACTTCGTTCCCATTCCTGCATCGTGATGACTACCAAGAATCACCAATTATATTTAATAATCATAAACCTGTCTGCACTTTTGTTTTTTATTTTTTTGTGTGGCTTGTGCCAAGTAAAGGAGGTCAAAGGTTATCATTACTCAGCACAAATCCCATAATTACGGGGTGCTGGGAGGGGTGGACAGGAAACAAACCCTTGGCTTTTTCACACAAAATGGCTGTTTGTTATACTCCCATGTTCCGCTACATTGCACCAAAGGAATGATCCTTACCAAGTAAAGAAGGTAGTAATCTTTAATTTTTGTCTCCTACCATGGATGTTTGGCATTTGGTTTGTTTTTTTCTGCTATTTTCACCTGATTATGTTTTTGTTCTTGCTTTTCTTTGTAGATGTTCCATTTGATGCCAACCCCGCAAGGAAGCTTTTACGTGTTGAATGACATATTTCGGTTGAATTATGCGTGAATATAGGAATGGTCACCTGGGAACTCAACAAGGCAGTGGGAGTATATTTTATCAGAAGTCCGGGACCAAAAGCTGTTTGCTTACTCTGTTTAGTTCTTTGGCTTTTCAAATTGGGGATGGAGGATTTTTTGGTTTGTTGTTTGCATGTGTGTTTCAATATTCCAACTTCAAAACTATCAGACTCCTTCGTTGTTATTATGATTGGTTGAATTGATGAAAGAAGCACAGGGATTTCTGCCTGAAATTTGGAAGAATGAAGGCCTTGAAGTTAGACAACATAAGAGCCAATTGCAAAGGGGAAGAAAAATCATCGCCCGAATATTTAACAGATTTTTGCTCCTTGTGCACGCACCTCTTTCCCAAATCTTAACAAAACCAAGTGGAGTTATCACGTCTCTACTTTTGTGATGGTGTTTCAAAGTTCACAAAGTAATCCTTTTCACATATTTTTTTTAGTCTGAAATTACGTCTCAAGTTGGAAGGCAAGAAAATCAAATCTCAAGTTAACGAGGGAATTCAATTAGGCAATTTGGGTCTTCTTCTAATTCATGCAAACATTGTATTATAACTCACGGAGGTCTGGCAAAGCGGATTTCCTGTAGCAGTTTTACTGAAGTGAAACTGAAACAACAGGGTGTTGGGTGACAGGTGGGTGGAAAAAGTTAACCACCAGAAAAAATGAACCATTGCCAGTGATTTTTTTCACTTTTTCCACCAACCCCGTGTAACTCGATTCCCTGGTGCTTCAGTTTCACTACAGTAAAACTGCTACAGGAAATCCGCTTTGGAGGTCTGGTGTTTGGTATTTTGTTATTTTGATCTTTCAATTTTGGTTGCTGTCAATTTTAGCAATTTAATTAGCCCGGAAGACATTAGTACAAGAAATTTTCTCTGGACACAATCATCGTGTCAAAAGATATCAGGTGCCTTTTGGGCTGGGGCCTGCGTTGGTTCATAATGAGCCTAAGACGAGGGTCTCAGGCTCAGTGCTTCAAAGATTTGCCACGCGTAAGCCCAAGATTTGCAGCATCACAGCTTGGCTCAGTCTTGTTTTGCTGTAAGCTGAACTCGTGGTCTACTTAAGCTGGCTTGACTCGTTGATAGCTCTAGCAGCAGTAGCAGTGTACAAGGATAGTAGACTTTAAGATTTTAATGAGAATACTGTTTTAATTTATATTCTGTGAGGAGCACGGGAATACTATCAAAGGAAACAAAATGAGTGAACCCAGCAGGATCTTTCAAGGGTGGAATGAGGATCTAGTTGTGAGAGAGGACCTCATGTCAACTATGGCAGATTCTTGTGCTCCTAACTTGATGGCCTCTTTGCTTGCTCTAATGAATCTCGAGACAGCACCCTTGGTGTACTCGTGAGCCTCTTTGACACTCATCTTCTTGCTAATCTCGTCCGGGAAACTGCTCAAGAAGTGGTCTCCGTTGAGGACAGCAGCTAAATGGACTACCTCACTCTGAAACTCAGACAGCCCACCATCTTCTTTCGCGTCTATGCTTCTTAGGGGAACCACGTCCGGTAACACCTCTGTAAAAGACCCACAACGCTCAATTGCTAAAACTTTTTTATTTTCTTCTCCTACTATGCACAAGCTTAAATTGCAAAACAGATCAAGTGCAGCATGCGAGAGATACCTGGACAATCAGTTCTAGGTGAGGTTAATTCTCCTACGACCTGCTCAAATGTCCCAGCCCAAGCATCTCTGTGAGTCAGGAAATTGGAGGAGAGATTGAACATCGTTTTTATAGTCGCCGGTATTGAAGAGTGCTCGAACTCGGAGTTCGGAGTTGGTCCTTTTGGGGCACTGATCACTACATAACAAAAATACAAAAAGGCACAAAACTCAGAACACAAAGATCAAAAAATCAGAATACGGAAAGCAATTTGAAGAAGGTTTTTAATTTCAACTATGAAGACATCACTTAACAACAAAGCTACATATATCCTCCAACTTCCCTACCTTTATAAACCAATACTAAACTTTAACAAAATTTTCCAATAAAGATATACCTTCCCCCTCTCAACTAACCAATTATCCACTCACACAATTACACGAACTCAAAGATGATTAAACTAATCTTTTATAAAAAATAAAAAACGATGATTAAACTAATGCTAATCAGAAGAGTAATGTTGGTACAGAATTATGATCTTCAAGAGCAATAACTCCCATCTTTCTCAAAAAACTAACTTCAAATACGTTACCTTATTTTCAATTCTGATACCGAAGGATAACAGCATCTATTTAACAAGGAAAAGTACCGGATAAAAAAGAGAATAAGGAAATAAGATTACCAGTTCCTTTCTTGATCCAAGGAGAGACCATGATCGTCGGCACTCGAACTCCCAATCGATCAAACTTGAAGAAGTCAGGGGCAGGGCCCGTGTTCCCATCCGGGTTAGGCACACTCACATAGGGAGTCGTAACATGATCGAAGAACCCACCATGCTCATCATAAGTAATGATCAGAAGGGTCTCATTCCATTGAGGACTTGATCTCAAAGTCTCATAGACCTCCTTCACAAGCTTCTGCCCATTAGCAATATCGTGAGAAGGGTGGTCGTCATTCGCAGGTGACCCTTTGAGATCGAAGTACCTCGGCTCGATCACAGTTAATCTAGGCAACTTCCCATCTCTGGCATGCTTCTTGAACTTCAAATCAAATTGATGGAACTTGAATATATATTTCAATTTCCTCAAATTCCTATAGAAGAGTGTGTTGGGAATGTTCTGGAAGTAAATTCCAAAATCCAAACCATTCTCATGGAGAGAATCAAAGATGGTTTTTTGTGGGTACCCTGTTGCTAGCTGTTTCTTAACATGACTCGTCGACCCGTGAGAAGTGGCAGAGTAGACGAAGAGCCTGTTTGGTTGTGTCGGTCCCGGAATTGAAGAGAACCACCGATCGAAGACGGCGAATTCACGAACCAGGGAGGCGTAAACGGGGATAGAATCGGGTCTGAAGCCTTTCATGACTGTTTCTGATAGGTTGGGAGAAATGGTTAGAGCTTGTTCGACAAATCCAGTCATGGAAGGAATGGGGCTGGAACCAAAGACCTGTTGTTGGACGGCCTGGAAGGAGTGGCCAGGATCTGGGTCGACAAACTCGGCGTCGTTGGCGAAGCAGATTGATTGGGATTTTGGGGTTTTGGTAGAAACAGAGTTGCATTCTTTGCCGGTGACCCCATTGATCAATGGATTGACAGATTTCTTCATCCATCCGAGCATGTGATCGAAAGATCGATTCTCCATGACAAGGACTACGATGGTTTTGATGGGTTGCTGGGTAGAACGGGTGGAGTGAAAAACAGAGGAGAAGGTGAGGAGGAGGAGGAGAGCAGAGAGAATGGGAGATGGTTTTGTTTTGAAACTTTCCATGTTTAGCGATGAAGAAATGAGAGTATAACAAATGGGTCTCTCAGTTTTCTTTCTTTTGCTTCCTGGGTTTCCAGAGGAGCTTAGTAATGCAGAATGAAATGTGTAGTGATGCAAAATGAAAGGGTTTTCATTTCTGTGGATGAGAGTGATTCCTGAAGAGAGATGAATCCTTCTTATAAACAAATAGTTATTATTTGAGCATGCACTTTCTCTATGAAAGAGATCTAAGAAAAAGAAGAAAAAGACAAAGGAACAAAAGGCTAATCTCTCTCATAGCTGCTCTTGGTCTAAGAAACGATTTAAATAGATATTTCTAAGTTCCATGGGTAAAGAAGAAGAGATGGTGGTGGTTTCTGGAATCTGGTTTTAGTTACAGAAAAGAGAAAAAGAAGTTTTTGGTTTTATGCTTCTCCTCCTGGTTGTCGTTTTTAAGAGGGGGAGTAGTAATGGAGTAGTAAATTATAAAGAGAGTAATATGGAAAGCAAATCTGGAAACGAGGAGCTGTTATCTCGCTCTTAACTTGGTAACTGAACACAATTTTCGCTATTGCTTTGAACTGTTAAACGTGCGCTCCAATCGAATGGATTTATTATTTCATGCGTTCAAGAGATTCTATTCCAAATGTTCTATTCTCAAATTTGTCTGTTCCCCTGTATCCACATGCACAAAAGCGGTGGTGTCCCTCAGGATTTGGTGCATCCCCTTATCGAACACCAAGTGTCTTCCTGCATGCAGTGGAGACACATCACGGCAAAAAGAAAAAATCACCTCCCCTAAAGTGTAAATCACTTTTTTGATTTGATGTGTCTTGCCTTCATGTGGGAGGACTTTAGGTTTTTGTTAAAGGGGAGCACCAAATCCGTGACACATGTATAGGGTTAAAATTGTTAAAAAGGTGTTTAAATGATACGAAGCAATCCCAAAACAAGGGTGTAATGAGTTAACCATTAAAATAGCCCCTGGGATTTGGTGCGACCCCTTAATGAATGGTTAAGTCCGCCATGCATCAGGGGTGAATAGATCAATGTCAGAAAAGTGAAAAGCAGCCCCCCAAAAGTGTAAATCACTTTTCCAATGCTGAATATCCTGGTGCGCGCTGGGAGGACCTCCGTTGTTCATTAAGGGGTCACACCAAATCTGTAGAAATTGTGTTCAAAAGACCAAAAAAAGACCTTAAAAAGAGACATAAAATTCATAAACACATCACGTGTCAGTCTACCGTACCGGAACAGAATATTGGCTCCCATTCTATTCTCATGCACTGATAATATGGAACAACATATGCACTGATACGAAAAAGATTAGGTTCGGAAATCTGCTTTTCCTGATGTATTAAAGTGGCATCAGGGGATGGACACATCAGCATTGAAAAGTGATAAGCACTCTGGCCCAAAAAGTGAAAGTCACTTTTTGGCACTGATGTGTCAGCCCCCTTGATGAGTGAATAAAGGATGGTGAATAAACCCTTGATGTGTCTTCTTTATCCAAAACAAAAACCTTTTAATGTGTCTGTAATTCTCGAAGTTCCTCATAACTCACGCTTTGATAAAATCTAATCGCCTTTAACCGTTCGATTCAGGAGGATTGAATGGATAATTTTGACTGTCTGGGATCAACTAATCTCTAACACATTTTCTTTACGACCAATCCTCATGGTTACCAGCAACTAGCAATCCAAATAAAGTATTCCGATTCCTTTCTTCCAATGGAACGTGATTCCTTGCATTTTTTTTTTTTTTTAAAGAAGGCGATAAAAGGGGTCTTCAAACCTCTACCACACCCTCCAAAAAAGCATACATAACATGGTGGGGGGGCCAAACTTCAAAAGTGTCTCACGTAGTGATTGGATAATTTAAGAGAAGCAATTAATGGAACTAACTGGAAAGATGTGGATATGCAATATACTGGTATAAGATTTGTCATTGCAGGGCGAATTATACAACAAAGCTCTATCATTAGATCACAAGTATAGATTTACCTTAGTCAATTTTGAGCCATCTCTTGTTCTTTAAAAGCCTTCAATTCATACTATCTTACTAATTCTCACTGCTGCAGTCATAGGTTTTTTACCGGACACAATATCACCTATCGGTGTCACACCTAAACTCCAATTCATTTCTTATTTTATCATTTTTAATCTTATCATTCATCAATCAAAAAATACTCACTTCAATCACATTTATTGTATATGTATTGCGGAACTACACAAAAGTTGCCCAAAAAAAAAAAAAAAAATACTACAGAAAGGAAAAAAGCACCGAAACGTTCCGTAGCACATCTATAATTATTTATCTAGTGTTTTTAGAATCACATCCTCCAAATGCTTTTGCCTTTTTTTGTTCCCACAATGATGGATTCATGTGACGCAGTGGTTCCGAGCTCTATTTTGACTAAATTGAGGAACGTTTTAGGTGCATAATTGCATGAAATGAAGGGACGCTCGTGAGTCGTTTAGTATGTGGTTTTTGTTTATTTGTGTTGCACTGCACTTGCCTTTCTACTCGTGGCAAAAGAAGAAAAGCAGTGGGACAATGTGTGCCTTTAGTGGAACCCACGCACCGACAACGTAAAGTGGTTTACAACCAAACACTTCTTTTCCAGTGACTTTGTGGTAGAGTTCACATTTCCTTCTCTCTCTCTCTCTCTCATTATTGTCTCTAATAGTGGTCGTTAGGGTTTCTAAAGATCTCTCTCTAGGATTCCCTCATCCCCATTTTCCTTTGAAGTTGGTTTGAGCCTTTGAGGGAATTGGGTTGTAAACGGAAGTACTGCATGTTTACTTGCTTCCTAAGGCAAGTTGTGCCGCCATTCGGTTGCTGCTAGGCGATCACAATCGCTTGACTAAAAATCACACCTTGTTTTTACTGGTTATATTTTGGAGCCGCGATCCTGCTCGCAAGAATTCTTGCCACTTCCTCCGCACCCATCCCCCCCCCCAACAAAAAAAAAAATTGAATCTAATTTCTGATTCATTTTTTTGGGGCACGTGTGCGTTGAGAAGGAGAGAGAGTCCTAGGGGTATATTTTGGTTGGCAACAGTTGGACTTGGTTCAGGCCGGGCCGTCTGCAGCTCATTCGTGTCAGTGGGCTCGTCTGACCCGGCTTCAACCAGGCCATGGGCTGAAATGTACCACATTCGGGGTTGAGACATTTCTTGGACCCGAGGCATATATAGCCTAGCTCTACAGTGGAGAATTTTACCAATAAATTTATTTTTAAGGGGTTTTACCATTCAAAATGTGATTGAAAAAAAAAGAAAAAAAAGCTTACTTCTAAATGGCCTCTTATTTCAATGGATATATGGCCCTTCTCGACCATCCATCAAACAAGACTTTGGATTAGGGAGCCATGGTGCTATATTTTATGACTAATTATAGAAGATTCAATTTGAATCTTCAAAGATAAGGGTTGGGTTTTGAAATTAGTTTAAATATTCAACTTCCCTTATATTAGCATACTTTAAATGACTTTTCTAATATATGGAAGTTTTGATTATCATGTTGAAGGCAATTCATAATAATGAATTCAGAGGAGTATTAAAACACATTAAATTTATTTATAATATAGAGGAAATCAGAAAGGAAGTCCATGTTGGTGGATGCTTCCCCTTCTCTTCTATATAAGAAGAGAGACGGACAAGGAGAGAGAAGCTTTTTCTTACAAAAAAATAAAACCATATAACTATTGGTTTTCTTCTTATGTTTGTTTAGTTTCTTCCTATAGAGAATCTTATTAGAGTTTATTCAACTCATTTGTGGGTTTTCAATCATTCCATCATTTGAAGTTTGATTTAATTCTTTCAATAGTACATCATCACACTTCCATATTTTGGAGTTAATTTAATTCCTTTGCAAGTGAACCATCACCATTTCATCTTTAGGAATAGATTTAATTTCTCTATAAATTGTACCATCCCCATCTCCCACCACAATCCATCTTTCACCACCGTTTTTACAGGTTGCGACACATCTCCATCATCCCGTAATTACAATAGCAACACCACCACTCCCATCTACCCGGTTTGCAACAATATTATTATGCCAGGTATCTACAACAGAAACACTATAATCTTAGGTTTCTACAGCAACGTCACTATTGTATCGAATTACCACACTATTATCATCATTTTTTATGTTGTTTTAAAATTGTTGTAAGTACTTTGTTTTACTAAAGTTAATTTAAACAATTTCTAATTTTTTGTTGTTGTCACAGTATTATGGAACATGTCCTCGATCTAGAGGCAAAAAAAAAAAAAAAAACTCAAAGAAGAAAGAACTCTCTTCTTTTAATCGCCTGATCTTTCTTGATTTGGTGGTTGGTCAAATAATTGAAAATAGAAATCAGTCTCACAGTCTAACTCGACACCTAGAGTTGAAGGTGAAAAAGAATTTATACCAACATAGCACTGACACATCCGCGTAGGAAAAATTTCCTCCAACAACAATGATGGAATATTGGGTCGCATAAATTAGCTTAATTGGTTGATACTTTTGTTATGGTTATGGTTTTAAAAATCGTTGAATTGCTATATTATTTTATGGCTAAGTTTTATTTCTGAACAATAGCTTCTGCAAATCTCTTATTGATATCATAATGTTGTTATTGGGCACTACTACTCCTATTTATTAAAGCCAAAAGATCAGTTCAAGCAAACTTTCTTTAAACATGTGTAAGCATCTCATTGAGCTGTTACATAGCAAAAGGGGGGCGGGTTTCTTTCTTTTTTTGTTCTATGTGGCAGCTCGAACAAGATTACTCGTGCATGCTTGTGAAAACCATGCTCGAACAGATCCTTTGCCTTTATCAAAATATGGTGATTTGCATGACTATGTTATACTATCTATTGTTGGGCTGATCGCTATACTATGGGCAATTCTTTTTATGAGAATAACATATTATTGAAAATTCATTGTAACATATGATACAAATTAGTGTTAATTTGTTAGATAACCAATTGCTGCAAGCCATATATCTAGCTCCCAAACAAAAGCTATCCCACTCCGTTCCCTCAATCCTGGCCCATTATATTTTTTAACAGAAAAGATGTTCTGTCCTGAATTTTCTGTCCAGGACACCATGCAGCTTCAAATGGAATATAATGGGCGGGACTTTGATAAAATTTCAAAGTCCCCGCCCATTTTATTCCAGGTGAAGCCCCAAAGTGTCTTGAACACCATCCTGAACGGAAAATCTGGGACAAAACATCTGCCTTCATTTTTTAACACGTACCTCTGGGATTAGGCATTGACAAATGACAGCCAATCAGTGAACGGAGTCAACCTACCTCATCGTGAAAGGATACCTAATTAATTTTTTTAAGGTTAATGAACTAAAGTTAAAATAAATAAGTTTGCAGTGTGCCCGGGTCATACATGAGCATGTGTAGCCCTTGACTTTTTTTTTTTGGTAAAAGATTTATGTCATTTAAACACCAGAAGAAGTGGAGGCTTCTAAGCCCTTGACTTAAACGAGTGCTATCTGATTTAAATGATTTAAAAGAAGGAATTTTCCTGGATATTACTTTTACTTCGATAGACAAGGATGGTATCAAAATCATCCAAAAAAGTACACTCAACCCTGCACGACTGCCAATAAAGGATCTAGGTAAATACAAAAGGGTCAAAAGGAGTGTGCTATTGTGAAAACACAGTGAAATTTTAATCCACTGCAAAGATATAGGTGGCTTCGTTTGGGGTGCTTGATGGCTGATGGTGATAGGAATGGAGCCTTAGGCCAAATATCTGGAGATATATAGAGCACGACCTTATATGCATAAACATGCATGAGATAAGAAAAAAAGGTAGGTGCATAACTTTAGAAACTCAACCATGTGAAGGGAAGAGAACCGTGTTTTCAAGCCCAACACCACTCTTTTCACACCCAATACCATTATTCATTCATTCATACCCCTTGCTCAAGCTTATGTTGTCAAAAGGTGCGTGTTAAAAAATCAAACGGGCCAGGACTTGTTCACACACTCAAAAGAGAGCGGACCCTCCCTACAGATAAAAGAGTATATATATATTTTTTGGTAATACCAGAAAAAGAATATCTATAAGGTATTTTAGTGAATATATCCTGTCACATACGAATTTTTCTAGAATGCATTTACCATACAAAAAAAAAAAAAGAAAAAGAAAAAACGAAAAACAAAAGAAGCCTCCATATGTATTTTACTCCCCTGCAATTGTAATGATGATAATATGATGAGAAGAGGAATAAGAAAATGAAGGAGAAAAGCATTGGTCAAATGACTGTGGGTGAAAATTTACTGAATATGAACCATATATTGGCATATCTGAATTCGGTTCATTTGTTTTTTTAAACATATTTGGTAGGTATCTTAGAAGTAGAATTATGTTTGTGTCCGTTAGGTTTGTCAAATATCGAATATGAATATGGATTTATCGAATTACCAAAAAATTCCTAATATATTTGTTAGAATAATGGATACATATCTGGATATCCACTTAACGAATATCTAGACATTGAATATTCGGATAGCCAGTTAATAAATGTCTATATAGTCAATAACCAGCTAAAGAAAATTCTGAACTTGTTATTAGAATCATATAAACTTTTACAAATCTAACTTGAAAAACTTTCATATTACATATACTTTATGATATGTAAATCGAATACAAATGGGTTCATATTCGCTTTAAGCAATAATGAATATGAATCAAATACGGATAATAATTGGATAAATTGCACCCTTACATATGACTACAAGACATTAAATTAAGAATGAAACACACATGCACATTAATGCTAAAATATAGTAGGATATAGATTCTTATCAATAATATATTTCTATGTGTTGCAAACGTTTTAAATTCAACATTTCAACCTTATTTGTTGAAATACACCGTATGTATTGATATGAAAAATATTTTATTCTTATTTATTTACCAAGATAGTGATTTGGGTGATTCTTAGTGAAAAGATGATTTAACAGCAAAATAATAGTAATGCTTTTTTCCTTTTTTTTCTTTCTTTTTAATTTCGGGGTGGGGGGGAGTATGGCCAATTGGGCCCACTTGACAATGAGAGAGGAGGCAGACGACAAAGCACTACAAAGATGCAACCAAGGGATTTAAAACGCTTGGGTCCTCAAATTGATAAAGAAGCATGTACCTCAAATTCAAATATTGAATAAAGCAGGAGTAATGGTTCTTTTACCCAAAATAAAAAAAAAAATAAAAGAACAAGGATGTTAATGAAATTTACACTAATCTAAGCATGAATTCATCAAATCGACGCATCTATGATTCACTGACACAATATTATTAGGCTAAAATTTAGATTTATGTGATGATCATATATTTTTTCATCCTTTACCAAATATATAAATAAATGTTGGATCCTTTCCACATCACTCATATGCTATAGCCACAAAGCAATAAACATTGCCTGTGATGATGTTGTTGTGCCTATTAATTTCGAATGGATTACTATTGAATAATAAAACAATGTAAGAATGTGACTTTTAATTGCAAGAATCCCACGCATGTGCTTTAGCTAGTAGCGTTGATTATTTAATGCAAATAACTCTTTGTAGGGCTGTCAACCAGCCAAGCTAACAAGTGACCCGAGTTCACTGGTGGTACTGGTATGTGGAGCCTAAGCTCAACTTTCTGGTTTGTGAGCCAAGCTTCAGCCTCAAACCCAATTGTTTTAGTTAAATGAGTTTAATCATAGTTAGGATAGGATCAGTTTATTCATATAAATCAAAATTAAATATAATAACCTTAATACTAAGCTTTATTAAAAATACAAATATCAGTGATTTGGGGTTATGGGCTATTTAATGTTGCAAATATGGGGCTTAAGTGGGCTTGATTACAACTGCCAAATAGGCTTGGCTAGGTCAAGTCAGACTTTTAAAAAATAATAATAAATAAATAAAAGCTAGGTTTAGTTTGGCTCAGTTGACAAAATCATATTTATTTAAAGCAATTCAAAATGAGCTTTATAGGAATTATCAGTATTAGAAAGGTAAACCGGTGAGATGCATGAAATACAAAATGGAAAACACCCTTTGAATCCGGATGATTAAGCTTGTTAACTGGGAAAGGCCTACATGGATTTCCTGAGAAAATATCTTTCCACATGAGAAACGGGCTCTTAACAGCTATGATCGGAATCAAGCGCAGGCGTACCTTTGAACCTCGGTAACCGTCATACCTGATACCACAATGACTCTCCTCAGTCCTCACTCCCCCTGAACACGCACACACGCACACGTATAATAATAAATACATAATATGGAAGGAGCAGGTTTCTGAGACCTCAACCCAAGCCCAACGGGCCAACCCGATCTTGGATTTGGGTTAGCAGTATACAAGAGAGAGAGAGAGAGAGAGAGAGAGAGAGAGAGAGAGAGTTCAATGTAAAACATATATTATATGGGGAGTAGTGACATCATAAACTCCGATTAGTTGGCAATTGCAACGTGACAGAATCAAAACTGTCCATAGCGAGCTCTCAAACATTCCTCATATAATGTATGCAATAGCCAGCACAGAAAATGACCTTTTGATAATTTTACAGAACCGGTGGCACCCACAACCAATCAAAATTTGGCTATAATTTCTTTCCTTCTATATTTTTCATTTTTTTATGGGAGAAGCTCATTCACATTCACCTCATATTTTATATGGCACGGAAAGAAAGGGATGAATTCCATAGGGGCTACAGCTGCTCTCTTTCTCCTAGTGATTCCTGATAAAATCAGTTAACATCTGGGACTAATCAGGAACTGGATCTCTTCAAATAAGCCAATACACCGAGTCCAGCAACCAGTGCAGCCCCTGCCGCAACGGCACTGTATGCAGCAGCCCATGCATCTCTGTGTGCGTAATCCAAACCTCCGGATGCACCACCCCTCCTACGACCCTCTGACCCTGAATAATCTAAATGCAGCCTCAAACCCTGTTGGAGATCATGTCAGAGTTTGTTCAAATAACAAGGGGGCTTTAGAATCATCACTTGGACAAGTCAACTACCATCTGTAGCTGCTTACACTTTCCGATGGTGTTTTGCACCAATTTCAATCATGGAGGATGTGAGATGCCAGGGCAAGTCGTTAATTCATGGGTAAGAAATCAGGGCTGCCCATTAATCACAGTAAAGTGAAAAGAAAAATGGGAGTCCTACAACTGTCATACTGGTAATGCTGTAGTTCTATACCATAAAAATGTTGTACATGCCCATGAAATTGGACCCATGCATGTTTGTCTAGCCTATTGATATGTTATTGGTAGAACCTAATTGTTTACATTATAGGTACCTTCATTTTCCTCCATAGATTTAAAGAAAAAATCATACCTTCAAATCAGCCTGCCTTGCATGGTCCACAGCTGCTGCAAGGTCACTATCCGATGCAATAACAACTTTATCATGATCTTCATCTTCATACTACAAAATACAGTCACAAACAAGCAAGTAAACTGATGTAAGACCAAGCACAAAAAGAGAAACTACATCAAGAAAATTTAAAATATGATCGAAGAAAATCAAAATACCAGAATCTGTGGCAGGTGGTTCCGGTCAATGTCATCCCCCACCCTCTGAATGATTGAAGTTAAAAGATCCGTCAAACTCCGGGCATCTGATTCAGCAGTAGTAATGAAAATTACTTCCACAACTTTTATTACACAATCAAGAACTTCAAAGAATTTAGATGACGGGGAAATCTAGGGGCAGGGTTGACCCCCATTATTATATGTATCCATCTGGGTTATATCCTATGCCAGGTCATAGCCATTCAATGATTTCAACCAACTTCCAAGTGACTATTTGCTATATCAATTTTGATCATCCAGAAAAATGCAATTTCTTTGGTAACTTGGGGTCATTAAAACACAATGGTTTCTGGAGTAGGAACCTTCCTAGATGCATACATTGAGTTCTGGGTCCCACCCACCCCCTGCAAGTACACTTCATGCAAAGTTGGTAGATTCCATCCTTAAGGCCATCTGGAAGTACCTTAGAATTCTTCATTAGACATTACAATCTTTGATGAATGGACGAGAGCAAAAGCATACCACAGTTGAATCTATGCATCCGGCCTTTATTATCTTCAATTTTGAAGCCAAAGGTATTAGACGGTCCAAACAAAGGAAAAGTAGCAGACCTCCCAGTGTCTGTTCCTTCAGAATCCAGTCTCATGGATCCCTCACTGAAATTACATTAGACAAATTGTAAGAGAATAAAATTACTCATTAATATTAAATCATAAAAAGCATCATTGCGACTAGGTAAGAGTGTCCAACCTCCGTGTCTCTTCTTCATCATCCATAGGTCCCAAAGCCATGGCAGAATCCCAAAATTTTTGCATCATATTGTTTGTTGTGTCATTTCCAATTCCACCACTACGTCCAACCTAAGTTGATAAGGAGAAACCAAGAGACTAGAATATTATGATAACAGAAATATTTAGAATTTCTACAAAAGAAGAAACCTAATTATAATTCTTTTTTAAAATGAAAATTTCTATAACAAAATAAAGAGTTTGTTGAATATATTGCAGGTATGAAAAAACAAGAAACTTCATATAAAGCAGGATAAAAAAACCTAAAAAAAACCACATAAATAAAAGAAGAAAAAACATTTCTTTTTTGATAACATGTGTGTGGTTTAACCCAACTTATCTGGAACTGTAATAAACTGCTTAACAATTGTTTGGTCAGAGGGTAAAAACTACGAAGATTTCTACCACCAGAGAACTCCCAATCGCGTACTTCTCAATGGACCAGAGAAATGGAAATAAATGTAGAGAGGGTGTTGAATAAATTTCGTTCAACTGCTAATGAATGTTTATGGCCAACCAGTACCATTACCGTCCAAAATATGAAATCCCACAAAGTCTCTCATCTCTAGCAACATTTAGCATGGATTATATAACAACTGAAGCAATAAGTTATCATGGAATCCATGGTGGAGAGTTGGGACTCAACATCAAGCTAGCATCTCATCACAATACATTTGTAAGGTATGAAACTAAGATACCTGTGTGTCAGACATGGCAACCCAGAAAGTCCAACTCAAATGAGATTTGTATTTCATTACAGTTATAGGAAGATGCCAAAAGGTTTTCTACAAGGATTGTCTAGACCCCTTTCACTACATGATCCCCTCTTCTTAGCCATGTGAATGGATGGCATAGCCAGTCCAGACCATCCATCAGAAAGGTGACCCTCTGGATTGAGTATGTGTTCAATGCCCTGGGGCATGCTAGCTCTATTATCTCCCACCCTCAGTGTGGTGTTTACAACATTTCCCCAGTAATATTCCCCATTGATGATTCCAATTTTGATTGAAAAATAACAGGAAAGAGTGATTTGTATTACCATGTGGCAGGGGGGCTTCTGGGATGAAAGCCTGAAACTTGCAACATGAGGAGAGTGGCAAAACATTATTAATGTTATTGTCCTTCTAAGACTATTGACTAATCTGAAATACCAAGCCTTGTGACTTGTTAGTTGTTACTTAAGATGTAGATACACAGACTTCATATAATTTTAATTAAAACAAATGAGAATACTAACTAAAACAAGTGCATAAATGAAAGCCAGCATAAATGAAAGCCAGCCAAATTTGAGCATTAGATGACCTCATGATGGTGATGCAACTTACTGTGGCAACAGCAGCGTGAGTGATATGGATTACATCAATAACAGCAACAATGAATCCATCTGTAGCAGACCATCCAAACTTAGTAGAAATTAGGATAAAAAAATCAAAGAACCATCATATCTA
Organism: Platanus orientalis; assembly: GCA_025762735.1. Lineage (NCBI taxonomy): Eukaryota > Viridiplantae > Streptophyta > Magnoliopsida > Proteales > Platanaceae > Platanus > Platanus orientalis. The sequence continues at coordinate 4,809 of JAOXJP010221401.1, read as the reverse complement.
AATTTTTCTTTGTTGATACAAGTGCAAAAATACCTCGATCCACGACGGGAAGATGTAAAAATTTTCCATTATGCATAGTATGCAAAGCATCAACAATTGGTGTATCAACTGTTGCACATTCAGGATTTGGGGTCATGACCTGGATATCAGAGTACAATACATGATGCTTAGATATCAAGACAAATATGATTCATTCACAGGAAGAGCATAATTTCACATGCTCCTTGGATTACTTTTTTAAAAGACCAAAAACAGAATTTGAAATTATTTGTCTCATGGGGCATACCTTCCCCACAGGAGTTGACTCAGGAGACAGATTTTGTGCAATGACCCGCATCAGAATATCCTTAGAACTAACAAAAGAATTGAGAAACAGACATTACAATTATTTATTAATTAAAAAAAAAAAGACATTCTGATTGTTAAATAATTTTAAGTTTATTAATTTACAAGAAAATTTTACAGCAAAGATGTTAAAACTTGAGCAATAGACCAGATCTCAGATGCAAGGTTTTGATTAAACAGATTAGAGCTGTAAATGGAACAGATTCAAGTACGAATTTGATCTGATCGGATTTGGATGTCTTATCCATAACTAAAGTTGAAGTAATGTTTCGAACCTGGAACCAACAAGTTGTTAACCCAACAATCCAACCAAGCCAACAGGAAATTATTGACTCTTATGAATATAGGAATGATCATGTAGATGAATAAGTGTAAAACATGTTGTTTACAGCCCTAGGAAGATACTCACGTAAGAATTCCCTGCGGTTTGTTCTCCAATGTAACAACTGCTGAGCTTAATCGAAATTCAAGCATCTTCTTTGTTGCAGTTAAGACTGAATCAGTTGGTGAGATTGTTACTATCCTGAAATTTTCCACTCAGCCAATCAAGGTGATATAAATCCAAACAGGGTGAGAATATAACAAATAGCAATGCCAAACAAGCATATTACCTACTTTGAATTTTCAGGAATGATGGTAGACACAGAGGGCCTAAACATTCGCTCTCGAAGAGTTTCGATGAATGAATTAGGACCTGCGCAGCAACCAACGATAGAAAAACATGAAATGGGATCTATATTTGTTAAGGCTGCGTTTGGCAGCCACCTGTAATGAAATCGTTTCATTTGAGTTTTCTAAGTGGTTTGTAGCCACAATGGGATGGTTTCTAATGATCTCATTCAGATTTGCAGCAATTTGTGCTTGATAACATTAGTCATTTCATTTTATAGAAAAACCTAAGATGACTTCATTTTAATTGTAGTTAACAAATCAGTATAAATATGAATGAGTTCATTATGAAACCACCATCTCATGGCTACAAATGCCTCGAGAAACTCAAATGAAATGATTACATAACAGATGGCTGCCAAACAGGCGATAAGAATACTGACATAAAAATGGTATTAGACAGTATCAAAAAAGAAGGTATCCATAAGAATTGCCAAAAAGGAAACAAGCAACGTAGCACAGAACTTTATTTAATGTTACACTCTCCACCAACCAGAAATTGAAGTCCCCCAATGTTTTTCCACTCCTTCAACAGCTGCAGCAATAGCCTTTCCCTTCTCAGCAGCCCTCTCCATACGTGCAATAGCATCGTACAGACACTTCGCTATATCAAGTAAAGCAATAACCTCTCCATTCTCCACAACAGGCAAATGCCTGAATTTTCCTGCATAAATAAATTGGGATTTCAATTTTACAGGGCTAAAAGCAACAGTAAGTTTAACTAAGAAACTAGTGTGCTTCCTAGATTGTACAAACCTTGCACCATCTTCTGCAGGGCTTCGGCAGCTAGTGTGTCTGAAAGAACAAAAACCGGGTTCCTTGTCATGACTTTGGAGACAGGTGTATCCTCAAGACTTAGCTCACAAGCAATGACTCTAGTTGCTATATCCTTCAAACCACATAAAAAGGAACACCTTCAAAAACTTCAACTAAAAAGACTCATAACTCAGCAAACATGGTACAACATATAAATCAAGTCAAACCTTGTCTGTTAGGATTCCACAAAGTAAAGCATTTGAGTCGGTGAGCAACAAAGCATCAACTCTACGAGCAGCCATTCGACGACAAGCCTCATAGATAGAAGTATTTTCGGGTACCGTCAGGGCCCTTGATAGCCGCAACCGCTTTACTGTACGCTCACCAGTTGGTATCCTGTTCCCAGTATAAGAAAAGAAAATATGTTATTATAATTCCACTATTTAAAATTTACACGCTTAGTGGCATTCTTGTGCATTGAGAAGGAAAGGGAATCAGTTGAAGTTTTAAACCATGCAAAGTAGGACTAGGTCAATGCAAAAAGGTTGTTATAGCACCCACTAATATACTAACACACTACATATGACAGTCATGAAATATTTTTTACATCTTGAGCTTGCAACAATGCAGGGAAAATAGTTAAAGGTCAAGTAGATTAAGGAAATGCCCTTGCCTCTAAAATCAGTGCCTAGTACAATCAGAAGAGGCTGTCCAAGAAAGAGCATAGAGTAACCAGGGTCTATACAGAAGAGAAAGGGCATAAATCCATTAAAAAAAAAAAAAGTATTCTGGTAAAAGAAGAATAAAAGAAATCATCCAATCACAAAGCATAATACTACAATATGGTAATTCAGAAACTCAATGCAGTTGTAATATTATGTCCTGATTTACTCAGATAGGTATTCAATATTATGCCTCTTTACATAGGGATTTATAACAAAGCAACCCTCCACGATGTACAAGCAGCATAATTAAGACAAGTATGTATCTCATCCATGAACAGAGATGAGGATGAAGCATGGAGCATCATACTGACACATTGCAAACTTTATTCAACTTCTCTACCGTTGGTTCATGAACCATTTAGAAGAGGTGTAATTAGATGAATCCGTTCACATTCATGCCAATGCAACGCTAAGGTTGGGTGTTCAGGGGATTCAAATCCAGCAGCTAAAAGGAGGACTGCATAAAACAACAGCCTTCATGAATCATTTTTCAATTTAGGATGGTAACAAAATAAACTGAACTGAATTGTGGGCAGTCAAAGATTGGTCCAGTAAAACAAGCCAAACTTTGGCAATATCAATCTGTCACACTTATAAACAGTGAAGTTTGAGAAAGGTGTGCTCCTTCCTGCAATAGCATCTCATGGCACCTAATAATCCTCATGTGAACTGAAGTGCCCAAACCCTCCAACTCCAACCTGAATTATAGTTTCCTCATTAATTAGAATAATTCAGTTTGAGAAAATAATAGAGAGAATTAAGAAAAATTCAATAGTTAGAATGCATAGAAGCAGTTTCCATAAATATGGAAATGTAAACAAGAAATAAAACATGTCAACCAAATTTCAGCAGTCCTCAGGAGCATAAATCCACGCCTTGAGTAGTCAGAAAACAATTGTCCAGCTATCAAAACCAAAAACGTCAGAGGCACTTTCCCCCCTTTAAATCAATTGCATTTAGACCCGTAAAAACAAGGATAAGGATACAGAAGGTTTTCGTCAAACTCAGGCATCAAAATTTCTACGTATAACGTCTAAATGACAAAAGAGAGTCAAATGAACCGTACACGGAACGAGATGTAGCAAATGATTTACGTCCAACATCAGTGCCTCCATTCTCCAAAGCTTTCTTCTTCCCCTGCGATGACGAGTTAGACAGAGTCAAGCTCTTCCTAGAAGGGGCTCCTTGACCACTCATCTTCGCTTCTTAATAGATAAACACAATCTTTGATTCTTCTTCCTTCAAAACTCTATATAACCAATCCTCCTCCTCTGCAACAACAACCACGGTTAACGACAAGGAGATTCCGCAGCTAATTAGAACAATTCATCACGGCAGCTGAACTTTCAGACAAGTCCTAAAAATTTGGCAATTCTTTTTCAACGGGAAATCAAATGGATCTCAGCTCGATATTAAATTAGAAATTCAAGCTCCGACAAGGAGGAATTTATCAACCGATAGATTTAAGCTCCTCTTCCTTGCAAACCCTAAAAGTTCGATCAAAATTGGGTCCGCCTCATCGGCAAAACGAACATTCCCCGCCGGAATTCTTATCAGATAGATAGTACAGTTCCGGCGAAGAAAAACCGACCAGCGAGTCGTTTTTGGGTGGGAGAAGAAAACCTATGGAGGAGGCGACATTCAATTTGCTATCTTCCGAGGCCTCAAAATTTGGAAGGTCGCCAAGTGCAGCTTTTGCAACGCCAACGATTTTAACCGAAATGCTCCAATTTCCCGGGATGGAAACGATTCCGTTAATCCAACGCAAAAATCTAAGAAGTCGAAGAAGGGTAAAATGGGTAACATAGATGTTGTGAGATTAGACCAAGCGCATACACCGCCAGATCCGAGCACTTGAGATTTGTACCACTTCGAGATGGGTTTGTGCCCTTAGAATAAGAATCCAAGGGCATTGACCTTCCATAGAAATGAACCTAATCTTTTCAGCTATCAAATTTTAAAGACCATAAAAATATGAATAAATTTTAAATTCAAGGAAAAATATGATGTGCTCATATATTCCTCACACGTTTGTTTGTTTTTTGGTTTTTTAGTTGGTATGAGCGAATTTAAAGTTGATATAGATATTTGTAATTGTATTAGTTTACTTAATTGGATATCACATATAAATTTGGATGTCTGCATATATTTAAAAATAAAATCTGTATTTGTGTTTGTTTATCTAAAAGAATATTATATATGAATCTGAATATATTTGATTATATTTTCTGTTAAAAAATTAAGATTTTGAATGACAACATATATTTTGGGTTTGAAAACATAAGACAAGGAAATGGGGGAAGGGGGGGGGGGT
>JAOXJP010221391.1:0-11698 GCA_025762735.1 Platanus orientalis | reverse complement strand
AGCAGCAGCAACAAATCAACATAAACCTTGGGAATAACTTCTTCTTATTAGATCTCTTTGGTCAATTCCTTGGATGCTGGGTGGAGACTTTAATTCAACAAGATTTATTAACGAAAAAAGATTCTGGTATACTCATCACAAGAACTATGCGAGATTTTTGTTCCTTCATCAACACTTGTAGCCTTAGAGATAGCCCTTTATTGAATGGCAATTTCACATGGACAAATGGCCAAGATAATCCTATTTTTTGCCGTCTACATTGTTTTCTTGTGCCAATTGATTAGGAAAACAGACATCCTCATTTTACTCAAAAAATCTTGACAAGACTCACTTTGGATCATTGGCCCCCGTTATTAAATACAGAGGAAATAAGCTATGGCCCAAAACCCTTAAGGTTTGAAAATATGTGGGTTTCACATCCAACTTTCAAAGATAATATTAAAGTGTGGTGGAATGAATGCCAAGTGGATTGTATGGAAGGTTTCAAGTTTACCCAGAAACTTTACTATGTAAAAAAGAAACTCAAGCAATGGAACAAAGACATTTTTGGTAAACTTGATACAAACAAAGATAAAATCATTTCTGAAATTTCAAGGCTCGATACAACTCTTATTAATGGAACCAACGAGGATTTGTGTCCTCAAAGACTTTCCTTGTTTGTTGCCCTGGAAAGCATTTTGCAAAATGAGAAAATCTTCTTGAAACAAAAATCTAAACAGAAATGGTTAAATGAAGGAGATGGGAATACAAAATATTTTCATAAATTGGCAAATGGAAGAAAAATAAAATAAAAAATTACATCACAAAGCTTATGGTAGATGGGGAAGAAGTTACAAATTTTGAGTCCATTGCAAAGGAAGTTGAAAATTTTTTTTGGGAACTTATATACCCGTGAAGCAAGAGGCAGACCAAAAATTGATAATCTCTTTGATTCTAAGCTGTAAAATTATAAAATAAAATCTCTTGAGATTCCTTTCTCTGAAGAAGAAATAAACGCTACAATTTTTTATATGAAAAATAATAAATCCATGGGGCCTGATTGATGCAGCATGCATGTATGTAGATGAAGTGTGTGTCATAAGAGATTAGACATAGAATAATATGAATGATGTAATACAATAACGAAGATTCCTACTAGCACCAATACAAGCAAGCCTAGGTAATTTTCCAATTAAAGTAGATGTGCAATATGAGAGTTAGGGTAAATAAAGTAAAGACCTAAATAAAACCTAATTAATATGCTTAAAATAACCAACTTAGAAAGAAATAAAAAGTATGCTTGTTGTCCAAAAATTCTGGGTGTCAAAACATTCTCATTAAAGTGTCAAAATAGTGAAATTAGGGTCAATGCGTAATGAATCTATTGTGGGGCTGAACCAAGGTACTTTATAGACCTAATGGAGTATTTCCAAAGAGTTGAAAAGATCATTAGGATTGTGCATACAGAAAATCAAGCAACCATAAGGTTTAGGCATTTTATCAAACAAGTGGTGTGCAACAAATTTCAAGTGTATCAATTAATAAAAATTGGGAAACTAAATTATGGGGTTTTGTAAGGGATCAAAGGGAGCTATGTTAGGGAATGATTACCCCCACAAAATAGGGGTTGTAAATACTTGGAATACCCAAAAAAATTAGCTAAACAGCCCACAACATATGCCAACAAAAACACCTAGAACTACTCAAAATAGAGCATGAGAAGGATGCAAAAAAGTGAAGATAACACCTGATTGTTGTAATTGTTGCAATCCTTGATGTGTCTTAACAAATCCCTTCACCATCCGAAAATCAAGGAAAACCAGTCCTTTCGATGAAGCCCAAAGCTACATAGATTTTTAGGGTGTGCCACGTATCCCTAAGAATACCTCAAAAGGTTTTCTTAGGAATGGAATTTTCTATAGTTCTCCACTACCATAGGTGTCGCTCAAGCCTTGTACACCTCTTGGATAGATCAAACCACTTCAAAAACCCCTCATGAGATATTGATGATCAATCTCTTGGAGTTAGAAAAATTCTGCAACTAGCTGAAATTTAGCAAAAATGATAAAATAGAGAAGATAAAAAAGAAGAATAACCTTTTAACCCAAAGGGAAGGGACTGATCTCCACCACCACTATTAAATTTGGGATTTCGAAGTCCTTTTCTAGGGTTTTCAAGCTTTAGCTGAACAAGACTTTTAAAAATTCAAATATTATTGCATGAGAAAGAAAGAGGCGTGGTGTCTTATAGAGCATCTCACGCCTAGTTATTACAAAGTTAGGTCCCTTTTGGACCAAAATAACCTCACCAATATAAAAACCCCCCCAAAAATACCCCTAAAACAATGCATAGACTAAAATATCCGTACTCAGACAATTTCGAACCAAAATACCTTTAAAATTTTATACCCCCTACAAAGTGACATAAATAAAAGTGTAACAAATAACTAAACCACTAATAAACAAAGAAAATAAATCCTAAACATCATGACTAAGGTCTCCCGTACCTGGACCTCTGATAGGTCTGAAAAGTACCCCGAACCTGATGTCCTCATCACGAATGATTTTTCATCTTATCAGTCATGTTGGGACATCATCACATCAGATCTACTCAATGTCTTTCATGAATTCTACCATCGAGGTATATTTCATAATGGGGCAAAAGCTACATTCATAGCTTTAATCCCAAAGAAAGTGGGTTCTTATCAAATGAAGGATTTTTTTTTCCTATAAGCCTTATGGGAAGTCTATATAAGATAATTGCAAAGGTGTTCTCTTATAGACTACAATTTGTTATAAATGATGTCATATCTCCCACCCAAAGTGCCTTTATAAAAGGCAAATTACAGATAGAATTTTGGTGGTCAATGAATGTGTGGCCTATTGGCACAGATAAAAAAAAAAATGGCTAATTTGTAAGATGGATTTGAAAAAAGCTTTTGACAAAGTGGATTAGACTTTCTTAATTGGGTCCTTGCTCAAAAAGGATTCAGTCGAAAATGGATTATGTGGATGATGGGATGTGTCAAAAATCCATAGTTCTCAGTATTACTTAATAGAACTTCAAAAGGTTTTTTGGTGCTACTAGAGAATTAAGACAAGGTTGTCTCCTATCCCCTTTCCTTTTCTCCTCGGTGGTTGATAGTCTTAGTGTTCTTCTTAACCATGCTAACAAAGCTAAACTAATCAAAAGTTTTTCATGGCAAAACAGTGACTTAACCATTTCCCATCTTCAGTTTGCAGACGATACCATTTTATTCATGATCACTACGGTGGAATATATTTATAATCTGAAATATATTAATTTAGCTCTTGAACTCATTTCAAGACTGAAAGTAAACTGGGATAAAACAAGTATTACGGGGATTAATATTGATGATCCTTCCCTATCCACTTTGGCCGCTATCTTAGATTATAAAGTGGAAAAATTGTCAATAAAATACCTTGATCTTCCTCTTAGAGGTCATCAAAATTAGGCATTGTTCTGGGCTCCTGTAATTGAAAAGATTAAAAAACGTTTTGCTTGCTAGAAGTGTTCTCAGATTTCCTTGGGTGGTAGAATTACCCAAATCAAAAAAGCTTTGGCTAACATTCATGTTTGTTATATGTCGGTTTTTAAAATTCCTATTAAAATTGGCAATCATATTAAGCAATTTCAACGGAATTTTCTTTGGGAAGGAGGTGGATTAAAAAAAAGACCATCTGATTAAATGGGATGATGTTCGCCAAGCAAAGGAAGTTGGTGGTCTGGAAGTTGGAAATATCATCTCAAAAAATAAAGTTCTTCTAGGGAAATGGATATGGAGATTTGTTTCTGAATATGGTCTTTGGAAATTCCTCTTATCTTGTAAATATGGTTCAAATCTTAGAACCATGAATTTCAAACCCTCAATTCTATTATACCAATCCTGATATTGAAACATGTCATTGAAACCCTTCTTTCTATCAATCCCCATCTATGTTTAAATCTTGGTAATGGCAATAGAATTAGTTTTTGGAATGAAATTTGGTGGGGAGGTTCACCTCTAGCCTCTTTTTTTCTTAGACTTTTCCGTATTACTTCACAAAAGAATTCTTCTATTTCGAAAATTCTCACAACCTCGTCTTCTGGTATCTCATGGAACTTTATTTTCTCAAGGCCCTTACGTGAATTTGAGGAAAATTTAGTTGACTCTCTCATATCTTTTATTAATAATGTGAACCTTTCTCCTGATACTCCTGATAGATTTGCCTGGTCTCTTTATCAATCTAGCTTCTCTACAAAATCCTTTTTTCTATCTTTTCTATCATGCACTAATCCTTATCTGGCAAAAAAAAAAATTGGTCTTATTTGGCCCCTCCCCAAGTCAAAGCTTTTCTATGAATTGCTTTTCTAAATCGGATGAACACTATGGACATGCTTCAAAGAAGACAGCCTTACATGTCGTTATCCCCTCATATCTGTCCCCTTTGTCTAAATGATGGGGAGACTGCAGATCATATTATGGTTCATTGTCGCTTCTCTAGAGCTGTTTGGAATTACTTCTTAAACCGTTTGAATATAGCTTAGGTTATGCCTAAAATTTTGTTACAACTCATTACAACAACAACAACAACAAACAGCTTTATCCCAACTATTTGTGGTTGGCTACACAAATCTTGTTCCGCCATTCCGCTCTGTTTAGGGCCATAACTGTCGTTAAATTACAAGCTGCCATGTTGCTCTGTTAGAACTCATTAATCAATGGAATTGTTGGTTTCTTGATATTATCAAGAGAAAATTCTATACAATAATTCTTCATGGAGTTTGTTGGGGTTTATGGAGAGAACGAAACAAAATAATCTTTGATGGGAACTCAAAGCACTACATGGAGGTTGCAGACTCTATTGTTTAGGATGTTATATCATGGACTTCAATTTCCCCGGAATTTCAACATTTTTCTCTCAAAGACGTTATCAGGTGATGCAGTACAAAGGGGAAGGAACCAAAAATTGATGTAAAACAATTTCAAAACCCTCAAACAATGGTTAGATTTAAAATGCAGAAGCAAAAGTTTTCAAGAATTGAATGTAACCCTTCAAGTAGCCATAAAAATTTAAAAATCAGAAAATAAAACCACAAAAAATAAGATTAAAAGAATTTAGAACAAAAAATGAAAAATAGAAGAAAAGAGCCTAAAAAGGTATTTCTGTAATTTTGGATAAAAAATCCAAAAATTACCAAAATGCTCCTTTGATGAACCAGAAAATTCTAAAAAATTTATGATCATTTCTGACGTGTGACAGGGTTCTACAGTTAAAATTTCATGAAATTTCAATAAGATTTTATAAGTCAAATCAAAGAATTTCATAAAAAGTGAAGGTGCTTTAATAGAGGTTTCAAGAGAAGGAAGAAAAAGAATATGATAGAACAAATGAGGAGAGTAGTATAGAAACAAAGATAAAGTAAGGAAGAAACTAAAAGAGAAAGAAAAAGAAAAGAGATTTACCCTGAAGGAGAGAAGGAGCTTGTGACTACACCTATGAAAGAAGAGAGAAGGGAGCCATGAGTGGTATCAACCCTTGGAGAAGGAGAACATGGCTACAACCACACCTTGGGAACATCCAAATCTTCAGAAACTTGTTTATTCTTTACTATCAAATTATGGGGGAGGGGTTGCCTTTAAATAGGCTTACAACCTTAAGCAATTGGAAACTTGCCAAAATTAGAAACTTCCTAAAATCCTAAATTTGCTAGCCAGGTTTTCTAAAAACATAAAACTTTCTAAAAACTTATTTTCCTAAAAATTCAAACTTAAGATTTCTAAAAAACACTATTCCTGTTTTTAGTGATCACCTCTTAGTAATTTGGTCATAACTTTCCCAAATCACCTTGAATTTGTACAATCTTGGTTTCAATAGAAAGGTAACTGAATAACCTATCTAATTTTATCAAAATCATGCCAAAAAATTAATTTTTGACATTTGAAAAAGTGGGCTAAATATAAAAAACTGGATTACTCTAAAAAAACCAAAAGTTTGCCAATATTGGCCTTATTACATGGACACAAAATGTTGTACTCTCCTTAAAAGACCATAAATAACCCCACATAACATGTACACTTAAATCTAGCCCTCTTGTGGGGCGGCACATACATAAGTCTTTGTGTTGTCTACATTGAAAGATTTACAGTACAACATCTATCGGTTGGAACTTCAATGAGTGATTCTAGACTCAATCGCCAGTATCAAATAGAGGTTTTCCTCCTCTGATTTCAACAGGTTTTATCCCTCATCTTTTACTATTACTGATTCTGGAAAGTCCTCTTAATTCCTTCTTATGATTTAAGTTCCTATTCACTAGTTCTAAAGACCCACCCATATATTTATCAGAATTTTTGAGTTTGTAAAACAATGAAATTGCCACCCTATAGATCCCCTTTTCTCTTTCTTTTTTTTTTTTAGGGTTTTGTTCCCCTGTCAGTCCCCCATCTTATCCCTCAAAACTCCCATCTCTGCTGTTTCATCTAGTTTCTAAGCAAAGATTCTTTCACTGTTTTATGTGCTCTTTAAAAGGAAATACTGCTAACTGGAAAATTTAGTGTTTTATATACTTTTATTTGTTAGAATGACCTCAAATTTTGCATGGAAATACCTTGGACATATATCTAAACACCTGTAAAATTTGATAAAATTCTGAAGCACCAGTAGGGGTATTTTGGTAATTTGTTGGGCTATGCCCAGAAATTCCATAAACCCCAAAACAACCCTTCCTCTTGTTTCTTCCTTTTTTCTATTCTAATCTCATTATAATCATTCTAATCTTCTTTGTTTGCTAATTCCTTTTTTTTCCCTTGAATTTGTGATTACTTGGGTGTACCTATCATTAGTTCTTGGTTTATCTAAATCTGTCCTAAGCTTCCGCATTTTAAGTTTGGGTCTACAATAGCAAGATATACAAGCCTAGGCTGATCCATATCAACTTGACCTCAAGCTTGTGATATCCTGCATCAGTCACCTAACTAAGACCTTGAATTGCAGTATTTCATTTTTCCCATCTCACTGCGTTTTTTCAGGACTTGGCCAAGACCTATCCAATCTGTGATCCCAATCCGGATTACCTGATCTGACAAGTTATCACCATCAATCCAAATAGGGATTGATTGATATGACTCAATTGTGGATCAGGATCAGACGTATCTAACAAATAAAATAAGAATCTTTTAACAAGTTTGTGCTTATTAAGTGTAATTGGGCTAATATTGTGAGAGGTGGTTAGCCCCCTTTGTTGTTTTGTTGGGCTGTGGGGGGGATGTCTTGTCCCCTCCTCTCCTTTTCTCTTTCATTAATATATTTTTGCTTTCTCAAAAAATAAGAAAAAGACACCAAACCACACCAAGTCAAAAGAATAGAGAAAGTAATTTACACAAAGTTTACATACAAACCTAACCAATGTAATAAAGCCTAAGATTGATGGCAACATTTCAAGTTACGCCCTTAAATACTTGGGGTCATCTTCATAAAAAAAAAATACTTGGGGTTGTAACATTCTACCACGTCCCCTACTGGCATTCCTAGTTGTCCAGGTAGCCCTTTCCACCCTGTGGTCTAGGTTGCCTCATCCATAAGTCACCCTTCCATGACAAAAACTCACTAGGTGTAGGGAGTTTCGATACCAATTTGTTACAAACTTAGCTTATACACCAAAAGTACTAGGAGCTATGGAAATGTGTCAAGTAAGGTGGGGGTGGCAATGAGCTGAGCTGAGCCGAGTTTTGCCCAGCTCAGCTCGGGCTCGGCTTGCCTGCTAGGAAAAAAAGGCCCTACAGCCAAATGGCCCATTAACCCAATTTGTCTTTTTTAAACATTACTATTTTCACACACACACATACATATATATTATTATTATTTAAAAAAAAAATGAGCTTTTAGCGAGCTAAGCTTAATGAACTTGGCTTAGGCTCAGGCTCGATGAGCTTAAATGAGGCTTAAGCTCAGCTCATGACGAGCCATTATGCGAGCTGAGCCAAGCTAGCTCGGCTCATTGCCACCCCTAGAGTGATGCGGACATCTAATCTGAAGTGGGGCCCATGTGACATGTTGGTGGGGCCCACAGGTGCGATCCTTGTGGCAGCCAAGTGGGGGACGTATAGAGCATCTTGAAGCTGATTTAATTAGTATTTTATTGGATTTTATATTAGGATTATCTTTAGCCTTATCTTTTATTTATGTCTGAGTTTATTCTAGAATCTTTACGTAATTAGGATTCTTTGAATCAAAGTTGTAATCTCGTTTTTTTCTTTAGACTATATTTTGAAAGGTCAAAACTTACCCGTTTAGGATGATTTTGGTGCCATTTGAAAAGTTATTCAGTTACCTTTCCAACGAGACCAAGATCTTGAAAATCCGATGTGATTTGGGAAAGTTATGACCAAAATGCAAGTAGGGCATCACTTAATTACGAGATTTTATTAATTTAAAAGTTTTATTTTAGGAAAACTAATTAGAGCAGGATTTAGAAAGATTGGCATGTAAAGTCTATACATATGCTTATAACCCACAATTTTATTAAATGAAAAATTGATGAATAAAGAATTTTCTTGCGTTCTAGCTCTTGGCTAGTGTGTTCTTCCTTTGTGAAGTCTAAAAACCAAGAGTGGTTTTCCCCAAAGGTGGATTCCTTAGGTTTGTTCAAGCTTGGTGGAGGCCAAGATCCCATATTTTGGATTTGGAAAAGCTTCAAATCAGGACTTTATCTTTTCTTGTCTCCGCTACATCACTTTGGGTTTTATTGATATTCTTGGCTATCATTCTACATCAACTTTGGAATCATGTCTATTGTGCTGCATAAAATTGTCCACTCCCGTGGAAAAACCCAAGAGAGACCAATCTCTCTAAAAAGCAAGGACCAAATGTTATAAGCGAAAGGGAAATAGATGAAAATATGCTCAATGCTTTCAGCATTTTGAAGGCACATGAGGCATGCATTGGGAAGGATCAAGTTGTGATGCTGTAAAACATCTACTGTAGGAAGACGGACCATAGCACAAGTCCAAATAAAAAACGTAACTTTGGATGGAATATTCAACTTCCATATTTTCCTCCACAACAAATCCGATGTAACTACTGACCATTGGGCCTCTCTATAGGACTTAACAGAAAATTTCCCGTCTTTAGAATGAATCCATCGAATAGAGTCCTCCATCTCAAGCTTGAGATGAAAAGGATCAACAAGCTCAATGGACAAGAAGGTGATCCAAGGCAAAACACTATTTTCAGTTCCATTGCACAAAGGACAACTTGAAGGTTGAGATTGCTTCCATCAATCTAGATGGTGATCTATTCAATGGTACGATTGGCATGAGTCAACTCATAAAGTCCCAACTTCGGAAAAGTTTATTGAAGGCTTAATTACACGTTTCAATCCTACTGGATATCAACGCGAGCTTATCAAATTTGCCAAACATCAACTTTGTTGGAATATCAAGGTTGTTTTGAAAGCCTTTCAAATGAAGCTCATGACTTAACAGAGCATCGACTTGTAGGAACATTTGTAAAAGGACTTCACTTAGGAATTCAGTGTGAAGTTGTTAATGTAAAATGTTGTAGTTGTCAATTCCATTCAAAATGTAAAGTACATAACGTAAGTTGTGGTCAATTTTGTAGTCTTACATGTTTGTAACTTTATTTGTATATAGTGAGTCATGTAAGTCCAAGTCCAAGTCCGAGAAAAGCACAACAAACACATCTCATGAAGTCAGATAAAGGACCACAAGTGTAGAGACATGAAGGATTCAAAGTCAAACATGTGAAGAAGTCTCAAGCTCCAATTTAGCATCTTAAGAGCCAACTCTGAGCCACACTGGTAAAAACAAATGAGAAGGTTGGCAAGTGCTACAAGTGGGTAAGACCAAGCCAAAATGGCCTAGGTTGGTGTTAGAAGACTTATTCGAAGCCTCAAAGAATGCCCCACACACATATGGTGTAAAATAAGTAAAAAATAATAATAAAAAAAAACAGGGGAATCTGGATCGACCAGGGCAGTTTGGATCAATTCAGATAGCTGGATTGATCCAACTTTGGTCCCGATCGACCAAGCAGTGTTCATATTTTGCAAATGGCCTCAAAACTGATTTGGATTGATTAAGCAAGTTACGATCGATCAAGATTTGGATCGATTAGGCATGTTTGGATTAATCCAAAGTAGCTAGATCGATCAAGATACGTAGAAAATAAAATTTCCAACTTGCAAAATTTCACATTAGCTCTATTTTTTACCGTAAGGAAACTTTTGAGCAAGGATTTCTCACTCTATAAATAGGGAAGAACCCCCAACAGTTTGGACAAGAACCATACATGAAAATCTTATGATATTGTGTCCTTTATGAGCCAAAAACTTACAAATCTCTAAAAGAGCTGAGTGGCAAGCTTTAGAACGATCTTGAGCTCTTGTTTATAGTCAAATCCATGTTAAGGTTGTGAGTGTAGCTTTCCAATCCATTGTTAAATCATTTGGAAAGCTTGGAGAGTCAATTCTATAGGAAAAATTGAAACTCTCCATTGAGTGTCAAATCAGCCTACAAAGAGGCAACTCAACAACAAAAGAATTTATGCAATTCTACCAAACATATAGCTTTCACTAGAGCCACTGAAGACAGATTCTTTAGCACTTGCCAGAATCACCAAGTGTAGATTCTTTAGTTATCACTGGAGTCACTAGGAGCGGATTCTCAAAGCGTCCATCAGAGTCACTAAACGGGACACATCCATTAGAGTCATTGGGTGCGGGCTTACAAGGCGAGTGGATTCTCGCGGAAACTTGTAGTCCATCGGAGTCATTGTAATAGATTCTGAATAATCTATTAATAAAATCAACAAGCTCGGGAAAGAGCTTTGGAGAGTGGATGTAGGCACCAAAGGGTGGCTGAACCACTATAAATGTTTGTGTCATTTTTGTGGTTGTGACTTGTGTGATTATTCATTGTGGTTGCATGCTCTTAATTGTTTATATCAACTTCTGGATTGCAACAATTAATCAAGTTCTAATTGTATTATTGTTATATCCGCTGCATAAATTGTTTGTCAAATTTATTTTAAAGTAGGACTTAAATTTGAATAGAGATAAAATAGGCTAAATAATTTAGAATTGAGGAAGATCTTATTCAACCCCCCCCCCTCTAGGATCAATGGATATTGATCTTAGCAATTTCAATCAAAGCCTACAAACCTCATACAATGACAATAGCAATAGCAATCGCTCGATTGCAGGAGGAATGTCTTGCTGAATATGATCATCAAAGACATAACGAGATGGCCACTCGATTAGGCGACACAATTAAGATGAGTCATCAACTAATAATGCAACAAGCAAAAACCTACACATCGAATGGCTTACATTAGAATTTAATGAAAATCAGCATAAGGACTTTGTTCACATTGTGATGGAAAATGGAAAATGGTAAAAGGGCCACTATTGCAAACAAAACAGTTATTTCTTATCGAACCGATAGAAAACCGGTTGATAAGATTGGTGTTGTGTCATACGAATATGAGTGGGGATACTATTCATTGTTGGTCAACCTTAAATACAAGGTTGATACAATGGGTGGAGGAATGATACGAATCTAAGGAATTCTAGGGTTTACATTTGAATAATTGTTATAGGAGGTATTAAGTGGTTTAAGAAAGTACTATTTATTTGAATACAATTTGATTTGCTATTAAATATGATTTGATTAGGTTATTATAGGACATAATAGTTG